>JARJLU010003346.1:0-24929 GCA_030272975.1 Sparidentex hasta
CCCCAAAAGAATGCGTGGTTACACCCATGCTGTTGGTTCTGAAACATACTGATGAGGATCCAGCCTGGCAAGGATATTGTCTTAGTCTTGTACTAGAGAGCCAGTTTCACAAAGCAGAGCCACAGGGCGGTAGTTATGTAGACTTGCCACAGCAGACCTTTTAGGTACAGGAAGGATGATTGCAGTCTTGAGGCACATGTTTTTAGTACATGACCAGGTATTTGGACCAGCAACCTTTTTTATATTCACCCACAGCATCTTTTGTGGTTACTGACAGTGGCTGGTCATCTGGAGGCTGAGTAGACTTCAGTCTGAGTTGAGTAGATCAGCATAAAATGTGATCAGCTTATCGCATAATTTGGCCTCACTCCTGCTTTTGTAGCCTCACTCTGAAATTTTTTGAAAATCCTGCTACATGTCTTTAGTGGTGTTGAAGTCCATCTCCAGCCTGTTGATGTCTCATCTTTGCATCCATGATTCTAGCTTTCAGTCTTCCTCTAGCGGTGATGTATGCCTCTTTGTCACCCGAACCAAAGACGGCTTTTTTGGCTCTGGAAAGATCCTCACCTCTTCAAGGTAATTTGATTGCCTGTATATAAACAAAACTAGCTGGCTAGCCATCCATGTCATTTTCTGAAAAATAAATGTCAAGATTTCCACAAATAAATTGTAGTCCATGTGTGGCGGGTGGTTAGGAGGTTGACTAGCGAGCTGGTATAACTGAGGAGGAGCCAACATGCCACCCTGGATATTCCACCCAAAGAATAGTAATTTACATAAGACTGATATCAAACTGATATTCAAAGGCACAGAGGTTCGTAATGCTATGAGGTGAGAGACGTGGTACCATTAAACAATTCTTTTTTTAGAACACAATACCAATAAAAGGCCAGGGCACACAATATAGACAATTAAGGAGATTGGTAAAGGAAATGACAGAAGCTGCCAGTAGAATGTAAGATGATCTCTTGTGTCCTCAGGGACAATATACAGATTGTGTGTTACAGTCGCCATCCTGTGGTTTTTAGATGATGATGTACTAAATGACTACACTCAGTGTTCATAAGAAATTATATTATCTTATTAATATGTTGCTATGTTACTTGATTTATATATAGCTGAAACGCATTTTACCAGTGAACAGTTTTCCAAAGGCAAACATCCTTCGAGAATGATGTCCAGTCTCTCATAATCTCTGGTGCATGATACATGAGGAAAAGTTTCCCATGATACAAGTCACGACCATTGCCACCTGGCTGGATCTGATGGGTATTCCACATTCTCACCACAGTTGTCTAACTCCTCCTGTAAAATAGAATACCAATTCAAATGAGTTGCACAAATGGAGATGTCAGCCTGTTGACGTCAAGATATCACCATTCTGTAATTGCAAATTATGTTAGTTACTGGCAACTACATAACAATTCATAATTAATAGCAATATTCTTGTTTTGCACATTGACATGCATCCTGTCGTTTGTGTGTGTGTGTGTGTGTGTGTGTGTGTGTGAGAGAGAGAGAGAGTGCATGTGTGAGTTGTGAGAAAGAGAGTTTGAGTGTGTGTGTGTGTGTGTGTGTGTGTGTGTGTGTGTGTGTGTGTGTGTGTGTGTGTGTGTGTGTGTGAATGATTCAGTCAGTTAGTGAGAGAAAGAGGGAGAGAGGTTACCTGAATGAGACTGAGAAAGCAGAACTGAATGAGACCCTTGTCAACCATATTCCCAATAAAGTCGCCCACTGACTAGAACTCCTGGAACCAGTCTCTCCAGTAGTCTGCATTCTGTCTCCGATAGTTTCCCCACCAGCTTTCAATCCTTTGATTGGCAGTACTTCTTCCTTGGAGGACACAAGGTCCATGAACTGTGCCATTTTCATCCTCACGCAGAAAACACTGGATTCTGTTCACATGCACATTCTCGGTACCAAGATCCGATCTGATTATCTTTGGGCAACCATCCTGCTCACTAACAGCAATGACGAAATAAGCTGCAACAACCTGAGGTTTACTGTTTGTGACGTTTGCTTGCATCCAGATGACATGCCATGAGAAACCTTCAATGCACCCATTAACACCGATGCCAAAGGTTGTGAGTTTATCGTAGGAGTCCATGTGCCAAATGTAATTTGGTCCTGGAACACTGTAATGCCTTCATCTGAGTCTCCTAGCTCTTCTCTGTTGTACACCCTCTCTCTGGGTCCAAAACGGATTGCACTGCATACACAAAGTTTCTAGTAACCTGCACTCCTTCTGATCTGGAGATGCCCAGGACCTTGTAGCTGGTCAACTACATAGTTAATGACAACATCAGGCTCACTCAGATTGCGCCGCAGATATAGCTGCAGCCTTGCCATGAGTCTTAGATTACACTCACTAATGTGACTATTTTCTGTAATAGCAAGGCATAATGCTATTTCAGCCTGTGTCAGGCCTTGATTGAAAAGATATGTGACGCGGTTATCAATATGCTCCTGCTCCTCTGACACAGCCTACTACAATATCGTTTTGTTTTGCTTTGAACTTTGAACTTGAACTTTTTTTCTCGAGATCACAAATTAATTATATCGTTATCTCGGGAAAAAAAAGTGTCATTATCACGAGATCTCAAGAAAATTCTCCTGTTATCTTGGGAAAACGGAGGAAATTAACTCGTTATCACGGGAAAACAGAGGAAATAATAATGTATAATGTATGAATGTATGGCCGTTTAGGGCTTCCATACTTACTACTGAGACTACAGTCACTTCAACAAGAATACAATCCCTAAATTCCCTACAGGTCTTTATTTCAAGGTTGTTAATGGGCTTACTGAAATTATTTCTTACTATAAATGATTACTATTGAGAGCTCAGCTACCCATAGATCAATAACATGATGTTCTTTGTATCAACAATAGTCATAGCTTTCTGTTCATACCTATTTTTTGCAACACGCAAACTATTTAAGGTACACAATATGCAAAGATAATCAGATGCCTCATTTAAGCAATGGTGAAATGAACGATTGTACTGTGTTACCTCATCTATTCAGCTCAACCTCAGCAGACTGAAGAGACCACTCAACAACTTTTCCTTGGGTTCACAACACAGCAGATTATTTAGCAGTGCAGCACATCTGTTATATAATTAAAAAAACACAGTAACGTGACAGCTCCTTGCCCTACACATTAACAATGAATAAAATAAACTGGAACAGTCGTCATATTACGTGATTTACATTTTACATCTCAAACAGTACTGCTCGAGGCTCAATGGTTGTCATGACTAACGGGCTCAGCAAGCTAGCGCAGTTTCACTCAATGAAAGAAAAGACAGAAATGATAAACAATAAAATGGTGGCACAGTGATAGTCAAAAAAAGTGACAGGACAACTCAAATAACACAACATGAACTTAAACTTATATAAAGGCAGTTTCATAGATTTATATCTGATTAAATCACGGAGCTGTTACAGTACATACCAACGCTGCGGTCGTCAATGGCAACAGGGAAAAATTAATGATGTTGCCATGATTAATTAAAACAAATAAACGGAGCCTTGCATGGATAAACACAAAAAATATTAACTTGTTTTACAAGAAAATAATGGAAATGGAAAACAACAAAATACCTTGCTTGCAAAATAGAATAAATACTTAATGACTATAAAAATACATTTTGACAAACTTGATTAATCTATCAACCCCAAATTGCATGCATTTAACATAAAATGGGCATATCTATGAAGGGGAATTCCCGCAGGTACCCATAGCTTCTATTTTCATACAGTTATAATGAGGGACTCCTTTGAAAATAGCCATGTCAGTTTTTCCCCACAGCAAAATGTAAACTAAATTTAGAACATTATTTTACCTCCCTGGCCCACGGCCTGCTTGGTACCAACATTACCTTGGGTCATGTAGTTTAAAATGAAACCAGAGTTTTAACTACAGCTTCAAACCATGTTAGCTGTAGGCAGAGTTAGCTGGCGTCCTCTGCTCATTTTAAGAGGCTAATTTGTAGCTATAGCATTAGCTTAAAAACAGTCCTCTACACACTGTCTAAACTAATCTATGTTACATAATTCGGCTGAGGTCGCTATATTCCCAGCACGTTTAATTCCCCCCCTATAACTGGACTACTATAGCTAATGCTGCTAATGCTAACAAGTTCATAGTCATAAGGTGGTTTGATGCTAACGTTAGCTAATGCACTAACGTTAGCTAACACGCTAACGTTACGATATGAAGACATCTTTTTTGCCAAGAGAATCAAAACCAACATGAACACTTTCCCTGTAAGTGTTCAATTCACTCAAATTATGTTAATAATGTAGCTTACATTCTTTTTCCAGAGGGGTGTACTGCGAAGCCAGGTTTCCCTGTACTACAAAGGTGGCTCTCTTTTAACCCGGCTAGATCACCATGGTAACTTATGCTTAGCTCATAACCTGGTCCTGACCAGTTTCAGTTTAAAATTGGCTATAAAAGCTGTTTCACTGTGTAACTCACTCGGAGATGGGGTCACCATTCATTGAGAACCCGGTGGACCTAGGAGCAAGAATAATTCGGGCAGCACTACGATGTGAGCAGCTTCTTCAAGATCGTGCTGATCAAAATGCCAAGGATCAACATTTTCTCACTTATTTAGCTGAGTGTCAGGAATGCCACTTGAAGAAGCCGTGCGGTCACTGGCAGGTTAACTGTTTGTATAGCCCTTCATTTTATTTTTTTTTAATTTTTTTGCCACAGGAACCTACTTACATTCAGTTGGTGATGCAGAAAATCTGAGCAAGAACACTTTGTGTTGCACCATCTGCAAAGTGGTTCTTGCTCTTACTGAGAAGCTGAATATGTTTGTAGTGTTCCCAAGTCATTTGAGCACAATGCTTGTTAAGGAAGGATTCTATAAAATATCTGGTAATGTACTTTCATACCCCTCTACATCATCAGTATTACTTGCTTGCATAATGAAATCTAATATAGCCTATAATATATGTAACCAGGATTCCCCAGGATCATTGGTGCTGTGGACTGCACACATGTACCCATCACTAGGGCCCTGGTGGAACATGAGGCTGACTATGTCAACTTTTATCAGTGGCACACAATATTGTCTAGACAGACTTTTCACATGAGTGAAATATCCAGTTGCATTATAGGTCTTTTTAAAGTAATCTCTTTATGCTTTCCACCTGTGAATTCTGGTGGAGCTGGCCCCCCTCCAGTCTTCCTCTTTCCATCTTCCTCCTGTTGGCTTAAGATAGTGATGATATTAAAATAATATGGGACACAGTATATTTTCCACACACTGACAAAATGATGAGGCAGCTTGGCTACATACCACTTTGAATGATGTTTTTGTATTTGGCTTTAACTTGCTGCCATGTCCGACTGCTGCTTCCACATCTTGATAAAATGCAATATGAAATATTAATTAGGCCAACCTAGTATTTATTTGTCACAGATAATGAGTAAAGTTAATTATTTCTTTGATGTGGCCATGAATAAACTGATGAACTGATCAATGTTTCGCCCGTTGTAGGACAGTGTACGCCCAAACACAAATCTTACAGGCTTGAGGTATTTTTACTGTCAAAAAGGTCTTTATTGTTATCGTACAGGGACAGTAGCTACATTTGCTTGTTCATCCCAACACAGTAATACAATAAAAATCACTGAACATTTATAGCCTACACACACTCAGCCTCGCTTTCAATAAACACACACGTGCATTCTATAACTGAGATCAGTAAAATGTGAAAACAATATAGACATCATTCAAAAATTAAAAAAAGATAGTTGTTGCTTCAGTTTATTTTTTAAATGGATGAGAGTTAATGTGTAAAAGTTGCACAATGTTAAGCTTTCATAAATTAAAACACTAAGGGCTTAATATAATATTGATCATAATATTAATCATTGTTAACTTACACAGTTACACAGCCAGCAGCCCTCGCTCGCTCTATTGGCTATCAGTGTTACTTTTTGCCGTGATGGTTTCTTTGAATTCTTCATAGCCTTGAATAATAACAATCTGATCATCTTGAGTAAAATATGCGGCCCGCGATCGATCCATTTTCGCACAGAAGTAGAATAATATGATGTCAAACGCCCCCTTTTATGTGAACGTGTTCAGAGCACAAAGCAGAAAACTGGACTTGACAAATTAAGTTGATAACCACTGTCGTAGTACCGTTTAATTCTGTTTGGGGACTTGGGGCTTTGGTTAGCGGGGTCATGAGTACAAAGCCTGGCTATGTTGAGCCAACTTCGCAGTACAGGCCTCAGGTCCATGTGTGTGTTTTGTTTTCGCTCCCAGCTGTCTTTCCATACAGCGAGTCTTCAAAATCAACCAACCAATCACGATGCAGAGTGTGTGATGGACAACGCTGCTGTCCAGTGAGATAGTGTGCACATCTGTCAGTGTTCACAGGTCACATCTTGGTGCCATGTTTGTTGTGATGAGCAACTATATACATAGAGGCATAGTGTTTACAGCTGCCAATGTATGTAATGCTGTTACTGTGATGATACACGACTGTTAAATCTATAATCTGTGTCTATAATAACCACATCCTGACATGTAAATGTCATCTGTCTACCATACTGTCAACTTGGTTAACTTTAAATATGTACAACTGACTGCATAATATGTGATTCAGAATCAGAAATACTTTATAAGTCAAGAATAGGTAGAAAAATAATTTTAAAAATAAATAATAATTACTACTACTACTACTACTAATAATAATAATAATGATAATTATTATTATCATTATTCTTATTCTTATTCTTATTCTTATTATAAACAATAGAAATAATAATATAAAACTATATATGGTGCATATTTATAAAAGTAGCCTACCACAAATTTACTTTTTTTTTTTTTTACCATGAAATGTTATTTTATGCAATATAATACTTCATAATATTCTGTCATAGAGTATATCTCTTCACTGCTAAAAGAAAAGAAAGCAGGTTCACTGCCAGTTGTAGTTTCTTATCTTGATTTGCAGTCTTTGTTTATTTTTTGTCTCCATGATTGTTATTATTAGTACTTAGATTATCAAAAATCACTGCATTTATAAAACAACGTTGGTGCTTTTTATTCTCACAGATGTCACTTTTACATGTCAGGATCTGGTTATTATACACAGATTAAATATTTAACTGTCATGTATCATCACAGTTACAGTGTTACATACATTGGCAGCTGTAAACACTGAAAAACATTATGAAAATCCATCCTGTAGTCTGGTGCTGACCTGTACACTGAACATATAAGGAGTAGATAACTTTTAGAATCATCAGAGAATGTTACAGACATTGTTTTGGTTCCTATCTGTTTCCTGAAGATATCAGTACATGTGTGAATGTGTAAATGAGATACATTAACTCAGTGGTTCTCAATTATTTTTTGTCATGCACCACCTAGAGGACAGAATTTTTTCATGCCTCCCCAAATTTAAATACTTTTGAGAATCTGATAATATTTATTTATTTACCTGTATAAACCACTGTCTGAGTTGCAACATTCTGCATACATTCACCTGATTATCAAAATGGATCATGCTGTCCTGCCAGAGTTTTCAGGCATAAAACACAAACAGGTCTCTCCTTATTTCTGACTGTGTTCATGGTAGCCCAAGTGCTGTGTGAACATCATCATATTTTCTGCTCCATAGTTCACGGCTGAAGGATTAGCAGAAGAGATTGTGTTTGTCTCTGGTGCTGGTGTCAACACGGAATGTTTTATTTTGGAAAGTAACCGGATGTTATATTGTCCTGTCTGCTTGGTGCAAAATTCAGCTGAAATTGTGTTCTGGAGGGCTCCGGACTGCCGGAGCTGGGACAGAGCAGATACGCAAGTGAAACCTATCAGCTCCACTGGCACGGCAGATGTAATGCAGTGGACGTAGTGGAAATAGACCTTCACATCCCGCCCTGCCACTCTCACCCCCCGACACCTCATCCACAGTTTGAGAATCACTGCATTAACTTATAGTACTTTGTAGGAGGTGGCTTTATAAAGATCACTCCATTGACTTATCATAGTTGACAGGGCCATGGTGCCGCCTCCATGATGGCGGTGAAGTTTTAGTATCACAGCAGCCGGCCAACCGGCTCCATGAGGCATATATGTATATGTGTCTATGGTGATGAGTGACAGAAACAAAAGTAAAAGTCATCAGGAGATGAAAATATACAAGGGTTTCATGTTGATATTATACTGTGTTGAGATAGTATCTTTATTGTGCTCCAGTCACCAATAGTTTGATTTGACAGTATAAAATAGACCTAATACATAACTTTTAAAGGGCTTGTTTTGTGGTCTATGAAACAAAGTTGTGATGATACAAAATAGGCTATTGCAGACCAGAAAAATGCACCCATAGAGTGGGGATCCACTGGTATGCATGTTAGGAAAATAGCTAACATTCTAAGTGTGGATGAGACTCCAGGGAGCACTTGCACAGAGCTCTTTATTTGCTCTGAGGTCAACCTGAGATACATGAATTGAGGAGACTGGGATGAGAGTAGATCAATTTCATAAAGAGACCTCTCTGATGTCTCTGCCTGAGATCAAACAGAGACACAAAAGTTGAGACATTCTGAAACTTCGTTGAGCGTTTGATGAGATCTCTTTTGAAACTTACAGGGAGCCCAAGTTGAGATTTTGTGCACCTGTTTCTCAGGAGAAACCTCTGAGAGACAGGAGAAATCAGTCACAGCCTCACTTTGGTCTCACATAGATCTAATAGTTGTCTAGGAGAAATGAATGACACACTACTGAGATCTCTTTTCCAATTTTTGTTTCCTCTGGGAGACCAAGACAGGGTAACATGAAATAAGACAGACTGATGGCATAACGGGGAACATCACTGAACAAACTGACAAACACATGAGGGTAAACAAAGACTATATACATAGGCACACTGACAAGGGGATCAGGAACTGGTGAGGTGAGTGAGGAGGGAAAAGGGCAGGTGAGGTAATGAAGGGAAAAAACACTGAGAGGGAATGTAGCACCCTATAATGTAATTATTTCCTGAAAATGTAATAAAAGCCAATAATGTAATAACTTCACCAATGATGTAATAAAATATCCTGACTGATATTGTAATAACATTTTTACAGATAATGTAATACCTCAGTACATTGTTGGGAATTTATTACATTTTCAGGTGGGTCTTTTATTTTCAAAACTGACAATGTAATACTTAACAGATGTTAATTTTTCAGTCCAGAGTTCTAGTTTGTGTTTTGAGAATTTAAGAACGTTATATACACTGGTTTTGAAACAACAGGATGACTATTATTAAATTGCAGACCTTGAGTACAATACAACCATATGCACTTGTGCAAATAATCAGGAACATGCAACTACATCCTGGTCCTACTGAGTCTCCTTGGGAGGCCAGAATTCCAGCTCAGATACAAGCTTCTGAGCAGCACTGGAGACCCCAGGTAATTCTTCCCTAAACGTACCTCTTCACTTCACAGATTTCCACAGAACCACTACCTCATGAAAACAGCCACAAACCAACAAAACAACTTTCAGTAACATTTAATTTGAAGAGGGTATGCATAAGCATTTATAACACCTTCGTACACATTACATGACACCTGACATAAACATAGGCCTACATATCCACTCATAAATGGTTATTATATCACTTTCAAATTGACGTCTTACTCTATGTCAAATGACATAGTGGTCAGTTGACATACTGTCACACTTATAGTATATTATGAGATTTAGCGGTATAAATAAAGGTTAGATAAAAATGTTAGCATCAAAATGACACAACTTGATGACAACTGATATTGTTTTTCAAATATGGAGTTTCTGAAGTTGTATGTTGTTTCTAAGATAGTACTATTTTTTAGTGGTGAAAGTAACTGTCTAAGTCATTGGAAAACTCTGTTTGTTTTTTGTATTCTTTTTACAGAATAGCTTCATCTTTGAAGATGAACTATGCTCTTTTTCGACCAACAAACTTGTGTAACAAGATATAGCCTAAATCAACTATAGCTGTTTGACCTATTGAAGAAGTTTCTTATGTTGAACAACACCAAAGGAACATTAAAACACCCACCGATAATATTGATACACAAATCCAGATAACCCATCTTTGTATTAAAGAGGTTAAATTGGGTGAAAGAGTGGTTGTTTGATTGTTAATGATTCGTTGGAAATCTGTGAAGTAAAGAGGTAGGTTTAGGGAAGGTCAGGGTCTGCAATTTAACCAAATAGTCAATCTCTTGTTTCAAATTTAGTCAATATAACATTCTTAGATACTTAAAACACAACACATAGAACTCTGGACTGAAACATATATATATAACATTTTCTGTCAAGTATTACGTTACCAGTTTAAAAACAAAGACCCTCCTTATAATGCAATAAATTCCCAATGATGTAATATGGTATTACATTATCTGTAAAAATGTTATTACAATATCAGTCAGGATGTTTTATCACATTATTGGTGAAGTTATTACATTATTTGGTTTTATTACATTTTCAAGTGAGTTACGTGCACATTTTATTAAATTTTCAGGGGTTATTACATTTTCAGGATATCCTTACATAATAGGGTGCTACAGGGAAAAACACCCAGAAGAAACTGACGAGCAGGAAGAGACACACAAGGGTATCGTTTCAATACCATACATTACCATAACATTGACCAGCACAAAGTGATTGGCAGGTTTGCCACAATGAAGGAGAGGAGGATAAAGTCTTAAAAAGGAAACATTCTATGTATAAAATTAATTTACTTGTTTGGATTGTTCTGTGAAGGAAAGTGGATGGCACAAAATGACTGCAGTCCTTTTTCCAGCAGAATTCTTGTGGGACATATCTTTTATTAGACTATTTACTTAACGTCTGGTTCTGAAGAAATCAGTCACTGTGTCAGAATATTCTGATGTTTAACCTCAGCACTAGTCTGTTTCAATGTTTGTGGTGTTGTGGTGTATTTGAGTATGCCTGGTAGTGATGTAGACCACCATTTCTTGTGTTTGAACTTGCCTTATTGTAGTCCACCATGTCTATTGCATGGTTGTTATTCCTGTGTACAAAACACATGATTAGACAGTGCACATGGGGTGATATGCAGCTGTCTGTCTGTCACTGTCCATCTGCAGTAGTGCTGAATCGTCCATCAATATGAATGTGTGTAGGTGGCTGCCTGCTGTCCTCTGTGCTAAAACATTTGAATGCCTCAGTGGCATTCTTAGTTCTTGTCATCTTTTTTTGTCCATCAGAACTGACATAATGGCTTCACAGTTTACTTGCTTGGTTTATGTTGGTTGCATTAAGTGTGTTGTCTACAGTATTGTTTGGTAGTAAAGGGAAAATAATGTCTAATTAATATATTTTGGATCTTATATGGAACTGCATTGAATTTCTTATTACATGATTTTGTAAAAACCCAAGTAATAGTGTATGATAATGTCAGGGGTTTTTGTACTGTTAGTATTAATTTGCAACATATATAAACAACTAACCAGCGTAGAACAGGAGGCAACTGCCATGTAAAGATATATTGGAGTAAACAGGCCCTGAGCACACTCCCTCAGTATGTGTCATCAAGCTTCTCTGTTTTTTGTTCCAGATAGCAGGTCTTGCTGTGTGTGCATGTTGGCTCATGCGAGCCACCTCCCTTCTGCACTGTTGGACTGCCCTGTTAATAAATAGACACAGTACGCAGGTTTGCCAAGTCTGCGGTTTTTCCTTGGAATTTGGCTACTTTTGAAGCGTTGAAGGTTAGGTAGACCTATTTTTTATACAAATGTGGTTTTGACTCATCCCCCCCCAAACACACACACACACACACAAACACAGTGCGGGCCCTGAGTAATTTGGTGCCCTAGGCAAGATCTTAGCCGGCGCCCCTTTGCATCGCCATCAATTTCACAATCTTCATGCACTCACACAGAAACTGCATGTACGTATTCAAGATTTTATTTCTTTTAAGTCAAAAATATCACACCAAATAAAAACTGACGAAAGAAACAAGTGATAAAAATACAATATAAATGAGGCATTGTGCAAACATGTTATCTCTCAGCCTCAGCAAGTGCCATCTCTCACTTATCTATTGTCAGCCCCTTTGCAAAACGATCTCCAACTCCCTCCATGTTGCTATGTGGGTATTGCGCCCTATTACAAAGGGGAGAAAAACTAATGGAAAACTAATAGCATTTTAACTGAAATACAAGCAGGAAAGGCACCTGTAAAATTACACCTGAACAGGCCTAACATTAACTTTCCAAATGTCCCGGATGAATTTAATGTGGAGTAACATTAACACATGTCGACTCAGCTATTTATGCAAGGGATAATGTATAGAACGGCGGTCATTATTGGGAAAATAAGCCCCGACAAGACGAACTGGACCCTGACACGAAGTGAAATATAGTTCACCAAACTGACAACAAAGACATTGAACAGAATATTCTTTAGTACACAGCTGATCAATCGTCCACTGACATTCAAGTCCTCTAACCAGTCTTTTAAAAATGACATGGCCCATACCTTGCTCTTTTTTGTGTTCAATTCATGTCGATCCTCTTCTATTTTATCAACGTCTCTGTCATCCAAAACTTTGTACCAATTCGCTTCCCCCTCTGCGCTGCTTTTCTATCTTTTTCTTTTCTTGACCGGTGACAACAACTCAGCCTTGTGCCAAGAGTCGAAAATCACCACATTGTCCAAAAATATTAAAGTTAATGTGAAACTCATCGATACTAGTGGCCTAGGAGTACGTTTTTTCTGATATGAAGTAGGCTACAGCTGACGTTGCTTAGTGACTGAATACACTGGGGTAATAAGTGACCAGACTACTTGCAGAGCAAAGATTCTAGAGCATGGATTGCTGCTAAATATGTGAATCAGAGGCAAAAAGGTGACTCTCCTTGACAGCGGTCAAATATGCTTAGCAACAGTCAATCACATGAAAATAATTGACCACTGAACATTGGGAAGGCCCATTCAAGTGAATGGAGCATTCTACAGCATTAAGAATAGCCATGTAATAATGACTACTAAACAATGCTGTTATTGTCCGAAGTAAGCAAGCGTTTACACTCTGCTCCAACAACGGTAACTACAATGCATTAAACTATTAATTTCCTTTCGCTTCATCACATTGATGTTATTGTACCTGTATATTCTTCACGTTTTGCTTACTCTTCTTTCCTTCTTTCACTGGACGCCAGATGGCTTCAGTCTTTCGGACATTGTCATTCTGCTACAATGTCATTAATCTCTTTCTTGGTCTTGGGGTCTCGGTCCAGTCAGATTCAGGCAGCATGCCTCGCGAGAGCCAGGAACCCAGAAAAAAAAGGCCTCTCCATTATTTAATTAGCCAACTCACTGTTTTCTTTTTTTGCTCTCATATTCTGGTGCATAACTGGACTGCTATGGTGCTCAATTTGGCATTTGGGACCATTAAATTAATTGTTCAGTGTTTTTGTAAATATGCTTAGTGTCTTAATCTTACTAAGTGTTAAATGAAAAGATAGATTCCACTCTTCTGTCTGTACAGTAAAAATCAAGATACAGCCAAGAGACATTAACTTAGCTGAGCAGAAAGACTAACAGCAGTTAAGCTGTCACGCTCAGACAAGGAGAGAGGACTCAGATGCAGATGCATGATGTAAAGACAGGTTTTATTTTACTGATTTGTAGCTCTTTAGAATGAATGACAAAACAATGGCTATGAAATGTTCTATGGAGACAGACAAGACGAACAAGACAAATAATACATAAAACGAAAAGCGCTCCCGAAGTAAGAATCTACACTATTCTTAATTTCAAGGCTATAAAACTTAAATAGAAAACAAAAAACTTCTCCGAAGAGGTCAGCTCACAGGCTATGAAAATTATCTACTCTCAATAATAAAAGGTACAACAAAAAGCGCTCCACACGGAGGAAAACAAACGGCTATGAAAGTCCTAAACTGAAAATCAAAACTCTAACCACAAATGTTAGAAACAAAAAGGATCAAACAACCAAAGAGAACAAATTCAGAAAATAAAACTTGACAATACTTAGCTTGGGATTTTTCTTAGCAAGACTGTGGTTAAGGCTTCCGTACACGACTAACGACGAGATACTTCTGCGACGCAGACAGGGGAAGACAAAGACTTTATACACATGAGGAAGGGGAACACAGGTGAAAACAATCAAGGATCAGGGATGACGTCAGACCGGGGACACAAGAGGAAGGGCAAGTGATATGAAACGAGAGGAGAGTTACTTTTCAAAATAAAACATGAAATTCACAGGACAAAAAAAACCAAGACAGGACATCCCTCACTGCGGTGTGACATAAGCTAGTTCTGTCCAAAGTTCGAAAAATGGGTCTCTAGATTTTACTGATTATTATGTTATAACTAATTTGCTCTAATCTGTGCATGACTTCCTGGAGACAATAAACAAGAAATTATTGCAGCTGGGTGAGAAAAATTACCAGTATGTGACACTTTTTGCAAATTTGCATAGTTTATTGACTAAATAAAGAAGATATGACCTATTAAGAAGTAACAACTTAAAAATAATAATAAATTGTATTTATAAGCACCATTCAGGTCACTCAAGAACACTTTACAGAAACAAACATCAGTCAAGCAGCAAAATGAAGTATACAAATAAAGTATACATACAACAAATAAAAACATTACAAATCATCAGGGAAAGCAATTTTAAAAAGGTGAGTCTTCGGTTGTGATTTAAAGGTAGTAATAGATGTGCACTGGGCAAACTGAGGGGGAGAGCATTCCACAGTGTAGGGCCAGCGACATTGAAGGCCTTGTCACCCACAGAGCATAGTCTAGAGGGGGAAATGGAGAGGAGATGTGCATCAGAGGAACATAGTGAACGGGGTGGCGAATAGGGATGGAGAAGACAGGATAGATAGGGAGGCACCAAGCGATGAAAACATTTAAAAACCAGAAGAAGTGTTTTAAACGTGAAAAGTTTTAAAAGTAAAGGTGGAAGTGATTGGACTGGGAGCCAATGCAGGTGCTGAAGGGGGGGTGATGTGTTTCAGGATCGGGTGTGAGTTAGGACTCTGGCAGCTGAGTTTTGGACATACTGAAGTTTTTTTAGTCTTTGGTTGGGCAATCCGAGGAGAATGCTATTGTAGTAATCTAGTCTGGATGTAACGAAGGCGTGAATGAGTGTTTCTGTGACAGAGTGAGATAGAGAGGGGCGGAGTCTGGAGATGCTCTTACATGGAAGAAGGCTGTTTTTGTGATGTTTTTCATATGTGATTCAAAGCAGAGGGTGCAGTCAAAGGTGATAACTAAGTTTCTAACTTCAGCAACAGTGGATGTGATGAAACCAAGGATGGAGAAGCTCAGGTGGGAAGTTTTGCTGAGAGTGGCTGGGGAAGCAATGAGGATGGCTCCAGATTTGTCCTGGTTGAGTTTGAGGTAGTTGCAGTTCATCCAGTTGTTGATATCATGAAGGCAGTCAATCAGGTTGGATGGTGGTAGAGTATGCCATGTTTCAGTCAGACACAATAAGTCAAAGCCATGCTCAGAGATTACATTGTTTATAAACAGTGCTTTGTTATTCAAAGAGCGAATGTTAATCAGGGCACTGTTTTTAAAAACAGTGTCACTTTGAATAAAAGACTTGAGTGAGTTACAGTCCACACCAATCAAGTTTTGCAGGTTTACCCCAGCAGCCCTCCTCCTGGTCAATCTGGACTTCGAAACAATTGTTTGGATTTTCTGAGCAGTGTGGAGAATAAAACCATTGTCATTGTCAAAAGGATTAGAAGAGCAGTGTTGTGTAGTCTGATGTTCTTGAGTGATTTGGAGTGGAGATGATTTGTTTTAAAAGGATACCTGGAAGCTTTTCCGTGATGTCAGAGACCGCTCTTGAGCGGATATTCCTAATGATGGAGTCACCGACGATGAGAAGTGGTGCAGGAGATGGAGGATCCAGACTGACTCCCCTTGGCGGGGCCTTGGTAGAGACCGGCGCTAAGGAACCGGTGTGCAGCTTCCCACGGCAAGCAGCCGGTGAAGGCGGCTGACATTGGGCCCGCAGGGAGCTGAGGCCGGGTGAAGACAGCTGGTGTTGGGCCTGCTGGGAGCCGAGGCCCAGTGAAGGCAGTCGGTGTTGGGCCTGCTGGGAGCCGAGGCCCGGTGAAGGCAGCCGGTGTTGGGCCTGCTGGGAGCCAAGGCCCGGTGAAGGCAGCCGGTGTTGGGCCCGCTGGGAGCTGAGGCCGGGTGGAGACAGCCACCATTGGGCCCGTTGGGAGCTGAGGCCGGGTGAAGGCAGACGGTGGAAGATGGTTGGGTCCGCCCAGAGGGCGAAACTGAGAGGTCCCGGGGTGGAGGAGGGGGAGATGGACGCTTTGCACCATGTTTACCTTTGCAGGCTACAGTCCAGTGCTCCGGTTGCCAGGGGGTTGAACTCATCGGAGCCATCACATTTACCTGACCAACAGGTGATTGTACCATAACCGGGCCATGGCTGGGAGTGGAGGCAGCTGCTACTTTAGGTTTGGCTCCCATGAGCGACCAAGGATCCTCAGGAGCTGGGACTGCGTTGATGGCCCCGAACCACGGAAGCGGGGAATTGTTGTCCGTTTGTGGACTGGAGCAGTGAGATGGGCAGGTCACGTTCCTGATGCCGCAGCCAGACGAGCACAGGGTGGCGAGATGTTTCGCTTGGGCCATGGCAACAGTGGAAAACTCCAGGATGAGCTTGTCTTTCACTTTGAGCTCAGTTTCCAGGGAAGCAGCTTAGAGACGTTAAGATGGCACGATCTGCATTCAGCTCCACAGTCAGCCATCACACTTTAGATTGTAAAAGTTCGTAAAAGTGTAAAAGGCTTAAGATCACAGTAAAAAATCTGCATAAAAACTTTGTAAAGCAACAGGACTCAGAAGTCGAGGCAGGCCGCACCAGATTAGAACTTTAGATCCAAGAGTCCGATGATTAACACATTTCAGCGCGACGAACTTGATGTAGTTGAAGGCATAGGCTCATTTGAAAGTGAGAGTAGTTTTGATCTTCTGATCTGGCTCATTTATCTGTCCTTTACTTACTGTAATAAAAATAAGAAGCATGATTTTCCTCTGCAATATGGATCATTAATTTTTTTGAAAACATTTCTTAATTTATTGGGCTGTTTTACACCGCTACAGAATCCTGGCACTCCAAACATTTGCCTTTGCAGCCTACACCAGCAGCCAACTGTGAGCCTGTTTAATTACAGATACAGGTTGGGTCCTAACCCTAACCCTAACCCTGCTCTAAAATAAAATAAATTAATATTATAACAAAAAACAATTAGGGGAAATTTGGAGCTACTGGGGGGGTCACACCTCGGGGTGGAGAGTGCACTTCTGGCACCACTTTGCTGGTTGCCAGTTCTTTTCCCCTTACCTAACCCTAACCCTAACCCCTAACCCCTAACCCTAACCTAACCCTAACCCAAATGTAATGAGTCCTTTAATGGGGGATAATTAAAATAATAAGCTTTATCCTTATACAGCACACACTGCACACAATCATAGTGTTAACACATAATAAATTAGTTGACTTAATTTATTGTATCATCTATACTGAGGCAGGAGGGTAGTGAAAAGAAAAAGTAGTTCATGATATCAACTTTTTTTAAAAATTATGATGCAATTAAGGAATTTATTACAAAGCAGAGGGTTTTGTTTCTGTTAAATGTTACTCATTAGTTAACTTACATATCAGATGATCCACTAGTTATTTCAAACAATAAGTGATTATGATGACTCAAAACATGATCAGATGTAAATTGCTTTTTAGAAAACTCTCCCTGAAGATGCATTAAATGATATTGCATCTGAGAATTCAAACTAACTAGCTGAAAAATGAGTGCAGAAATTAAAAAATGTAATACATAAGTGGAGTATGGAGTGTTTTGAATAAAGGTTGTGATCATCTCGACAGTAGAGCTAAACAGCTCTATATATGCATCTTGTACATGACTTGGGGCCCGTGGTCACATAACGTTTTTCTTCAGGCACAAAAGCCCTGGCGGTGCAACATCATGACCTTTGGTTTTGATTGACATTGGCTAACACTATAGTAACAAAGGGTTGACAACACCAGCTAGTACCAACTACACTTTATATAAAATACAAGATTTTATGCTTGTGGCAGCCTAGCGTAGCAGTTCCCAGTACTTTGTAGTTCTTAATGTGCTTTTTAGCTTGATTTTGGTTCTTAACTGTACACTGTGCTATGGATCTATACACTATCCACACATCAAGATGCTCTTTCATCAGTTTGGATATCTCTTCTTAACTTTTTTCTTACTTGGGTCTCTCCTGATGACTGAAAGCCATGCCTGCGATACAGCCGGCACTGGATGTAATAGATATTAGCAGGGATAGTGATAGCTGTTACTCAAACATTAGGTCTGCTTATGTACTAAGTAGCTGCAGAGTTTGTTCATGGTCAAATTATACCCTGTACTGTACATTTAATGCCTCTTGATAAACATGTGTGCTAAACATTCCGTCAGCATTGGTGACTAGCAGTTGTTTGCTCTGAGCTCAGCCACCGATCCCCGCTCACTCTCCACAAACTACAAACTTTCCTGTTCTTAAAGGAGCCATGCATGCCACTATTAAAACAACAGAAGCCAAGCATGGCGGATGACATAAAAGTCCTACATTGTACTGTAGACCATTTCAATTTAGCGACAGCTTAATCTTTTTTAAAGTTTATCCACAAAATTAAGTTATTAAAAGTAAAACATTGTTGGGAGTACTTCAAGCTGAAATGACCTCCAGCATTTAAAGTTTGGAGTGTCCTTTTATTCATTGATTCACTCATCTAACTAAAAACCTTTACAGTAAAACATTTTTTAACAAATAACAAATAACAAATACTGATATCTATTCATTTGGATTAATTAATCCCAATTAATCAAAATGATTAATTGGGATTAGTTACAGCAAATCACAATTAATAATTTACTTGGAGGATTTGGGAAATTATCTACAGGAACATATTAATTCATCTTCCATTCGTTGAAACCCGTTCCTGATACCAATTTTCTGTGTTAGCCAGACTCTGGGATAAAGTTGGCAAGTTTGAAGCCAGAATCAATACTCTGAGGTGTTATCAGTTTATTAGCAGTGGTGGTGTGCCAGTGACTCCCCTGATAAGATTGTAATGTAGCTGCAGTCCAAACAGCAGCTAAATAGACTGAACAACCTGATGTTTGTGTCTGTCTGCTGGAAGTCGAATCGTATCTGCAAAACAAAGAGATGGCAAACGACGGAGAGAGAGGAGAGCAGAGGGGTTGAAATCAATGCTGCTCAGCCAGGGATGGAACAATTAGATAGAGAGGTACAGATGGAAGGAATGTGAGAGGTAAAGAAATTAAAAGAGGGAAAGGAGTTTTGAAAGAGTTTTGTACTGCTGCCACTGCAATCAGTTACCCCCAATAAAAATAACTCTGATTTCAGGGCCCATCTCGGATATCTTATTGAATTTACTTTACATTAACATTAATAAACTGAATATCTCTCTATAAAAGCAAGGAATCTCTGTCTGTCTGTCTGTCTGTCTGTGTATGTGTTTCTCAAATATCTCTGCGGATCAGAACCAATCACTGCACAACATAGCCACGCGTGCACCAGAGCCAGTCACTGCAGAACTCAAACCCACGACAACAAGCGGATTTATACCTGCAGCGGCGCAAGCTGACTGGGATTTTGCCAGCGGTTCGGTCCCGTTTTGTGCATCTAAACTGACTGTTGTGGGTTAATGAGACTAAATGAGTCCAGACCGAGTCTGTTCCGGTCTGAGGAGATCCGGAGATGCGCGGACAACAAAGTGGAATTGGAATCTGTGGATGTTTGTGTGTAGCTAGCTGCTAGCCACTAGGCCACCCACACGGCCCACCTCCTGAGTTGACGGACGCACCGGCAGGTCCAAAACCGGACTTAGGGTAAATAATGTCCGCCACGCTTATCCGCGAACATTGCCGTCACGTTTGCTTTGTGTCTGGTGCAGGAAGAAATGGTACAAACAGGCTTTTGTCACAAAAGTCCCCAGCAACAGGACCCCTAACCCTATTTCTACTGAGGAAGGTGTATCCCCAACTACAATAATCATAACCTCCCAAATTTTTACCGGATTTTCACACGGTTACAAACAAATCCCTACAGTGAGGAAACCAAACCAAGATGGCGGCGACATGGGATTACGTTCCAGCATGCTATGAGGCGGCTACGTATATTATATCTATGATAGACACAGCCAGCGATATTGAGAGTTGAGATATTTGTGACATTTAGCATGTTTGGAGTGTGTAGTTAGTGTGTTATGTAGTGTTTAATGTGTAGTGGAGTCGTATTTTTGTTTAATGAGTAAAAACAGTGAGGAGATGCTGAATGTGGAGCAGGCAGTGCAGCTCTTCATTCAGCTGAAAGGAGCTCAGGCAGACCTGAGCATTGCCTGCATTTAAATGTAAATAGTTACATATAACTTTGTACATTTTTAAAAATGTATGTACATATTTAGCAAACAACAATTTACATTTGCATTATAAGTAATAAAAATGGTTTGTTAAACATATTTGTGGTTTTCACAGTAAAAAAATCTAACTTTTTCTACTCAGATTTTATGGTTTTTTTGTGATTTTAGGTCCATTGTGTTAATACAGTATGTCAAAATAAAAAAATAACTGTACAGTCACACATGTGAGGTTGTGCTGAGAATAATGACACCAAGTAAATAGTTTTTAAGATGAAATATAATGGCAAAATCAAAAATAGTCAAAAACGGCCAATTATACCCTGGAATATCAGATTTCACAACAAACCTACCTGTCATCCCACCTTCAAACACAGCCTCATTTGGCCATCCATGAAAAAGCTACTTAACCTCCTACTTTTCTATAGTAATACAAACCACCTAGCTGCAAATGAAAAAAAAACACATCTCTGTTTTCACCCTGCTGTCTAGAACTAAAAATAAAACATATTTAAAACATATAAGTTTAAAGGTGGAGTTTTCATGATTGCTCTGACAAAGCCTGGGATCCTATATATCAGACTGATTTATAATATGGAGCATCCACCTTAAGAAATAAGTACAGAGCCACTCACACACACGGTGTCTGTTCACATTCACCCTCAATCTCCTCCCTTCCTCCTCCTCCTCAGTATTCTGGCTGTATAGCAGCAGGGCACATTGCCAGCACCTATCGATCAGACATTTAGCTGAATGTTTTCATCGAACAGCCGGCTGCTGCAGATGAGATGCACGTGGAGAGACTGGGAAACAGGCCTGAGCGCATTCTCTCACACACTCTCACTCATACACACACGCACACATACACAACCACTAAAGGAAAAAGTAGAGTGAGAAGATAAATGAGTCTCATGTATGAGTGCAGAAAGATGGAACTGACACAGCTGTTGATTAGCGATTAATTAGCTAGTAATTAAATAGCAATTCACTCATGTTGTATAGCCAAAAATAGCCACAAAGTGTATGTATGTTTGCTTTTGAAGAGACCTCAACGTTAATTGATGAGTCTGAAAAAGGCACCAAATTATACAACGTTAACACATTAATCTGTGCAAGAGATGACGGAGAGTGACTGAATGCAACTTCGGACTGTGAGGAAAACAATCTATATTTCAATTAAATAACATGATAAGAATTTGAATTTCCAGCGAATGTACAGCAGGGCAGCACTCTTAAAGAAGGGAAAACAATAGTCAATTCATAACTTCAGTCTCAATTACTGAGGTTGCTACTTCGTGACAGTGTACAGTGAAGGTAGAACTTTGTATACACAGGCTCAGAAAACCCCACTTTCCTGCTTTTTTTTTTTTTTATAAATTAAAGGTTTATTAAACTACTAACCACACACATACAACAAATAAGTACTCAACATATTACTGAGTAATTAAGTGCAACTACAGTCAGGTCCATAAATATTGGGACATCGACACAATTCTCTTCTTTATACTCTATACACCACTGCAATGGATTTTAAATCAAATGAACAAGATGTGCTTTAACTGCAGACTTCCAGCTTTAATTTGAGGATATTTATATCCAAATCATGTGAACAGTGTAGGAATTACAACAGTTTCTATGTATGAGTCCCACTTTTTAAGGGTGATTGCTTCTTCCTCTCGTGGCTGAGGAGGACTGCAGCAAAATTGAGGAGACAGGTACGCAGTTGTAGACATAATCATTATCTACACAGGCTACGGCAACCTGTGGTCCTAAGAAAGCAGTTCACACTTCTTTGTGAACTCTGGGCCATGTCTGAAGAGGTGGACTTGATGACAGTTTATTAGTTAGGTTGATATCCTATCCAGCAATCCAGTCATTTTATGATTCTCAGAGGATTACCAAAGATACTGGGCTGACTAAGAGGTTTTGAAGTCCAATCCAAATGAAAGCAAGTCAGACTGTTGAGTGTTTTTAAAAAGGACTTACAACTTTCCTTTTTAGCAGATACTATGACCTCTAAGTTGATTTGACTTTTATGTTTTTTTGCTATTGTTTTCTCTTTTACTGTTGATTTTCTTAAATCTATTATTTTTCTTTAAATCTGTTGTTGTTATTATTATTATTATTATTATTATTATTATTATTATTATTATTATTAGTAGTAGTAGTAGTAGTAGTAGTAGTAGTAGTATTTATTTTTTTATTTCAACATTTCTGTAGCTTGTTAATCAGTCACATACTCATAGGCTGTGTCCGAAATCACGTCGAAATCACTCACTATATAGAGGACTATATAGAGAATTCACCATTTTGTAGTGCTGTCCGAATGTAAAGTGAGACAGATGACTCAAAGGAATTTACATTGCACTGTGAAAAGTACTGTATGAGCAAGCCCCCCAGAAGAGCAGCAGGATAAGAAGCCAGTTTTCATAGTGGCCAAACCATCTAATTACATAATCATATAATGCACTGTAGCCTAAAAAATACTTCCATGGATCATCTTACTTAGTGAAAGGAGCGTCTGTAAAATGCTGGATTTTTTTTTTTTTTTCACAATCTTCATGAAATGACTAATTTCACTGTCATAATTTGAGTCATTTGGTCCATTAAATTTGGAAAGTATAGAAGAGCCAACCAACTTATCTCCATTCAAGTTAGCCTGGTGTGAATATGGGCCAAACAACACAGAAAAATTTGTATTTTTAGAAACGGGGAATGCAAAACCCCATGTCAAAATGCCACTGAGCAGCTTTCATAGGAATGAATAGGGCTCCGTCTCCAACAGGTTCAGGTTTGAATGAAATGTCCTTGTTACAGCGGACAGTTACTATCCAACCATTATGTTTATATATATATATATATATATATATATATATATATATATATATATATATATATATATATATATATATATGCACAGCTGGAAACTGTTGTGTTGATAAGCAAAGCTACAAAACTCGCCTTCTTATGAGCTAGTTGATTATCTGGAGCATCAGCATTTGTGGGTTTGATTATACTCTTAAAATGGCCAGAAAAAGAGAACTTTCTTCTGAAACTCGACAGTCTATTCTTGTTCGGAGAAATTCAATGTGAAAAATTGCCAAGACACTAAAGATTTTCTACAACGGTATGTACTACTCCCTTCAGAGAACAGCACAGACAGGCTCTAATCAGAGATCCTGGTGGACATCTTAGCAAGGGGACAAGTACATTAGAGTCTCTAGTTTGAGAAAAAGATGCCTCACAGGTTCTCAACTGGCAGTTTCATTATATGATACCTGCAAAACGCCAGTCTCAACATCCACAGTGAAGAGGTGACTCCGGGATGCTGGCCTTCAAGGAAAAGATTAAGATGGGCAAAAGAACACAGACATTGGACAGAGAAAGATTGTAAATAAAGTGTTATGGACAGACAAATCTAAGTGGCCAGGTCATAAATGACACAGTATAATAATTATTTGTGACTACAACTCATAGAGGATTTGAGGTAATCAGTATAAAACAAACAAAATACTTTCCCTCACTGCATGTCACACTGACGGTAAACCTCAGTTAGCTTATGAGCTTCAAACACTTATCTCTGTTTCCGGACATGTGTACTAGTTACAGGTCACACTATACATGACTAGACAACTCCCTAGACAAACTAGACAACCGTATTGGCTCTTTCTGTACAAATAAAATAAAAACAGAAACACAAATACATACATATTCTCAGCCACATAAATGAGTCACATTACAGCATATTTTTAGTTCAAAGAAAACATACTGTACGTCACTCATGAACAAAATACATACATGTTAAGTAAACATTCTTGTATGAGCTTAAAATACATTTTGTGAATCATCTTAAACTCACTCTCACTCCAGTGTGCAGCTCAGTTGCCCAGTCACACACCTTGACCGCAATAGACTCTATCTCCCCTCTAAATTGATCAAACACTAAAGAATGGGCACAGTTTATGCCAACAGTCATGTAAACAACATACAGTAATGATATTGGTCATAAATGTACTTAATTGGTTAAAACTAACCCAAATTGTGTGAAATTGCTAACCCAGAGCTGGGTCCAAAAGGGACCGAGCTAATGCTGGGTTATTTATACCCAGCGCATTGGGTTGAGGATTGACCCAAGATTTTGAGCCAACAAGGGGTAAAAATTACTCATGCTGATGAGTTAAAAGTACCTAGAAATGGGTTACCAGGTTATCAGCATAGCTGTAGTTAAAAACAATACTAATTTTATTATCAACATTTTCTAAGAATGTTATATTTAATTTACTTCAACTTCAATACATTGTAATTTTATATAAATTACTATTAAATGATGAAACAACAAAATACATACATAATTAATAGTACATAATTCCATTGGTCATTAAATGTAATTTAACTATCACTTCACAAAACTGTATTTTTCAATGTTAAGATAATAAAAGCCTACATATAT
>JARJLU010003347.1:0-24777 GCA_030272975.1 Sparidentex hasta
TTTTTTTTTTTTTTTCTCTTTTCCTCGTTTCCCATCTGAAAGCGAAATATGCCCCACCCCTCGAAAAATCCCACCAGACCATGATGACTACATTCCCAGAATTATGAATCGCGCTCTCGTGGTTGACATTGTCACCTTTTGTAACCCGCACGTGAGAGATGGATACTCAGCACACAACACAAAGATCTTTAGGGCGTCAGGAAACATATTGAAGATCCCAAATTAGAAAAGAAAAATGCTTAAAAGCTCAATCATTAAGGCCACTGATCTGTCTGTTTCCTAAAATCCCTTTTTTTTTTCATTTCTTGTTGTTGTTGCATGTATCATGTGTCATCTCTCTGCGGGCCATGCTGGCTGTAGTGATGGTAAAAGGCTCTTTCATTATACATGGAGATATTAGCTTGTGATTCCACAGCAGCTCCTCCCGCAGCACTGCTCTGTGCCCCTGATCTCTAAACGGCTTTGTGAAAATGTATATTGACATATTGTCTTTCTGCGATCTCGGGCACCGCCTGGCTGCTCATCCTCCCACATCTGATGTCAACACCAGTGTCTGCCTGAGGAAAACAGCAGGAGATTGTTTGTTTTACACTCACACTCATGCTCATCCAATTTGCAGTTTATTTTACTGGCCACACATTGCGTCTGTGGTGAATATGCATGTATTAGTAGGTTGGACCTCATTTTGTTAAGGATGAGGATGCTTGACAAACAGTTGCTTCCAGAACTGTCAAAGCAAACCCTTTTTTTCAGCTCACCAGGGACCAATAGAAGACGATGACTGTCACTTTTAAAAAAAAAAAAAAAAAAAGAAGTTCACTGGATGAGCATCCAGGACAGAAGACTTGTGTGTCAGCACTCGCGGTTTTAATTTGATCCCTGTCATCTCTGACCAGATGGATAATAAGTGTATAATAGTGTGGAGAAAGTGGCCATTGGGTGTTTGATGAAGACGCAGTGATTACATGTGTTTAGATAAGATTCGTAAAATAGCGTCATTATGCCCAGGCTTTGCTAGATCGAACTTTTGAAATGTAAGGATTACTTGTATGGTATGTGACAATACAACTTGTGATGCATGTTTTTAGCTTCGTTGAATAATCAAGAAAGTAATGGTCAGAAAATAGAATAAATGAAGATGCTGATTGTCAGTCACGAATGAGGCCTGAGTTACTGATCTTTTTTTTTTTTTATGAAAGAAAAAGTTAGATGAGAAGATTGATGAAACTATCGTGACTGTACGCTGGATATGTATCTGACATCATCACAGGGTGCGCTGGGGCCTTTAAGACCTTTTAGAATGACTCGCTTGACTGTCATAATTTGTCACAATTTACCATTATGTATAATGTTGGTGGCAGCCACTGGGTGACATCACTGGGAGTAATTTATCAAATTACATGCAGCTTCTTTTGGAGGCACAAAAGGCTTTATATCACTTTCTTTTCTGTTACATATGCAGGAGAACTCCCCAAGAACTATAAACTGTGCTTTTTCTAGTCTGATAATTTGTCATCCGAATAGACTAATTAAAAAAACCGATAAAGCTGAACACTTATTATAAAGTAAGATAAACTTTATTGATCCTCGGCAGAAGACATGGAAATCGAGTGTCACAGCGCCAGAACTTTGATTTAAAAACCTACAATATATACAGAGAAAATGGATAGGGGGTGCTGTAAATACTGTTAAGCCCTTTAATTTGACTATATGAATTTGGAACATCGACTTCATAAAAATGTAGCGTGATATAATTAAAGAGGTAGTCTTTGTAGTCTTGTCCTCTTGTTTCATTGGTCCCATGCGTCTTTATTCAGTGGAGCAAAAGTTCACGGCAATGTCAAGTTCCTGTGTTGGGATTCCTGCCATTTCCTCCTTCCACCTGCACCTCCTCCTCATTCTCTTTATCTCTCCTGTCATACCTGAGATGCGCGAGAACACAAAATAAAAGTCTAATCACAAAATAAACACGCAGAGGGGTGAGAAAGGCGCTCTTTGTGTGTCGTGAGGTGATCGTCGAGCCCGGCGTCTCGGAGGTGTTTGGTTTCTGTTGTGCTTTATGCCAGCTGCTCCTCCCCTGACTCAGCACCTCATTTCCTCCCTCAAATAAATAGAATTAATGTCCCCAAATCAAATTTGGTAGGTTTCCGTGTAAAGCTTCCTGGATGGAAAAATAACAGGAGGCGGCTTGTTGCCTCCTTAAGGTATCAAGCGACCTCTCTCAGTGCCTCGTCGAGCGGCTTGTTTGGGTTCTTGTCAATCAGATTTTTGTTCTCTTCTTGGCGGGAGTTCCTTTCAACAGTTGTCAACTTTTGTGATTTAAGGAATTGGGTGCTCTTCTGGATCAAAACACAAGTAGATATGCATATTAATTGAAGAAAAACATCAACCAGAGCATCATATTTCCAGAGTTCATTAAAACAAAAAAGGCTCAGACAAGACAGAATAGCACATGTGAAGTCTCCCATGAGTGATTTGACACTTTCACTTTCCACAAGTTTTCACGCGTCAACACTGTTTCCTAATTCTTGCCTCGTGCTAGGGCTGAATGATTTGACCAAAACCTCATACACCAATAAAGACAGTTTTTTATCCGGACCAGAATGCCACTCAGTAGAGTGCATACCTCCACTATGACCAATCAGTCACCCTCAGGTCAATCAAGCCTGATCCATTATCTGTAAACATACATTTACACTCACCAAATCTAGGATACCACATCAAATTCTACTCACACAAAGATACCAGACACCTGAATACAATTGATTTCTGCAATAATCCCTTAGAAATGAACTGTAATGTCAAAAAAGTGCCCCCTTTCTAGCAGTATTAAACAAAGTGAGAAAAAAGTCCTGGATCCATCCCTTCATCCAGAGCCGCAAGAAAATTTAGCACGGTCTCTTCATCCTTCATAAACATATGTATTTTATTATTTTCTCATTTGATATTATTTTCTCAGTGGTTCACATTGTACAATTTTTCAAATAACTGTGCAACAAACTTCAAACATTTTTTCCCAAACAACAGATGTTTGTTAAAAAGCTTCCTCATACAAACAAAAAAGACATTCAGGAAAAAAAAGATTTTGGCCCTGTGACATAGAGTTAAAAAAAAAAATGCCACACACACTCTGATCTTTGAATAAACAGGAGCATTCAACAACAGTCTGGCTGGTAAAGCAGTCTCATCATGTGGCTTATTAACATTGATTTGGTTTTCTAGGTTTGCAACCAGCCAACAAAACGACAAACAACAACAAAAGTCCAGAAATATTTTATTTTACATTATGTTATAATAGTATAAATTAAAGTACATAGAAATATAGTATTAGAAGTATATAATAGAGTAATAGACAACATCGAAAAGTTCCCTTAATAGTGAATGATAGATAAAAACGTGAGTACTTTCAGATTACTCCAGATCATCACTACATAAGATAATGGATTCATATTTTAACTATAACCGTTGATCTCCACAGTTTGTAAAATCTGACTGGGTACAACATTGACAATTTCTCTTTAGCTTGCCTGCTTTGATTAATCAAATACTGCGCTGCTAAACTGTCCAATCACAGGGGTGTATTTGCAGTGACCTCTCATTCGCCCCTGAAAACCGGAGGTAAGAGCATTTTAAAGGCATAAGTGAACAGCAATGACATTGCATTTATTAATGCATCCTTTTATCACTGAGGTTAATTTTATTTATGTGTTACTCGGGAAAGAAAAATAGACTCTCATTTGTGAAGACAGTTTTAGCTGAAACGTTGCCGACCTCTGCGTGAACGTGTTGAAGACCTGTCAGGATCACACAAATAATGTAGTGACAATGAATACAGATGTGGAGTTACTGTTAATCAGCAGTCATACACACACGTGATATCACTGTTATGCGCCACCATGATGTCCCTGCCGTAAATCTATAATACAGTTTCAATTTCACGAAACAGCGGTTGAATGCTACGTCTTAGTTTCTGTTTTATCGTTGTCTTTAACTGTAGCATAACAGTTGTTATTTATAGCAACGTGCAAAAATAAATAGTATTCAGTTTCACCTGATAAAACACAGAATCATCGTGAGGAAATTAAGTGAATTGAAATAAGTGCTGGCACAGTACCTGCCAACATATATCCCCTCTTGTTCCTTTTTCTGTTTAAATACAGTATTGCCAATATTTGTTTCCATAAATATGTCTGAATGTTAGCGAGCCATTGTCCCGTCTCAGAAGTCATCAGTCGAGTAAAGATGTCGGGCTCAAGTGGCCTTCAATCGAATCAACGAGGGGATTTTTCCAAACAACTCCTGATTGTGTCTGTTTTTTCCCCAGCAGCATCCGCCTAACTTTGATCAGAAAATAACTAAATGTTCAGTATGATTTATTACTGTGGCAACGGTCTGTCGGACTGGATTCAAGTCTGTGCAAGTGCACTTTCAAATATCGCGCTGACATGAACTGAAACCAGCCTAAGTCTGGGAGGTAGGGAATGAATCCAAATGCATATGTGTTATATTTTCAAATGGGCGCTTTGTCGTTTAGGAGCAGAAATTCAAACTCAGAACTGAAATAATTACAACATTAATGAGGTGATAATGCAAACTCAGAAATATTCATTTTATTTTATACTGCAAAACACTGAAATCACGTCAAATTTGCTTTTAAATGCATATTTCCAACAACTCAACAGCACATTACATTCACAGGTTATTGGTACTAACTGTGTTACTTTTGTGTGTTCTGCTGCAGTTAGTCTATCCTCACTGAACTCTCCTGTACAGCTACCTTTGTCCCTCTGGCCCTCCGCCAGGTATATGTTTATCAGTCTCTTTGTTTAATGTGTCAGATGTTTTGGATTGCTCCCCAGCCTCAGTGCCAAGCGCATGAAGCAGCCAAGGTGAACAGGTAGAGAGGGAGACAGAGTCCTTGGAGAAAGCACAGCTGTCAGAAATCCGACGCCAAGTGCTGCAGTGATGCCAGACATTCGGTGTGCCTCACATTTTGTTAGATCTCTGGCTGAGCTGAGGGCCAGTGTTTGCAGGTATCCGTTACCAAGCTCCCCCAGCTCCAGCCACCTGACCCGGCTTGAAAGCCGCGCATGCATGCGCGTTTGCGTCAGGTTGTGATCGACGACGTTAAGAGTGGAGACGGTTTGGTGATTAATAGGGGCGTATGAGTAGACGGAGGAAGGAGGAGGGTTAGAGACAGAAAGGAAGGAGGGTTCAGGTGCGAGTCTGGACGTGAGTTTGATGTCACTGTCACCTGGTTGGAATGCAGCGCTCTTCCTTCAAATGGCCGTGTGATAAGATCAGCAGCAGACAGAGGACTTCCTGCATGCCACAATACTGCAGCTACCGCTTTTACGAGACGCGGTCCTCACCTAACCCTCGGCTGATATATAAAGACTGATTAATATTTTTCCATAGATATCTGATATTCTCATCAAGGTTACGTAACTTTCTCTGTGTGGCATTGTTGTTTGTTTGGTGTAGTGTGGCAATTTAATCTGCAGATTATTTAATTTATTTATATATTTTAAATTTTTTGGCCTTTGTATGGCTTTATTTATTGATGGGACAGCTTTAGAGATGGATAAGAAACAGGGTGAGAGAGGTGATACGCAACAAAGGAGAGAGCCTCTGCATTTGGGACGCCCACTCTACCAACTGAGCTAATCGGCGCCCATCTGCAGTTTATATTAACAATGAATCGGTAAATTATGCAGTCTAAAAAATATCAATGAAATGTGAACTACCAAACTACCAAAATGATCTCTTCAAGTTGCTTCTGTTGTCCAACCAACAGTCCAAAACCCAAAGATTCTTAATTGACTATCATAAATGACCAGCAAATCCTCACATTTCTGAAGCTAGAACTGTCAAGTGTTTATTTTTCCTAGAAAAATGACTAAAACAATGAATCTATTAACAAAATGATTGCCATTTAATTTTCTATTAACTCTCTAATCGATAAATGGACTTATTGTTGCAGATTAACATTGGCAAAACAGGAAATGATTTAAAATCAAATATCCTCCAAGATGTTTGTTGATGCCTCAGAGTTGCAGTAAGTAAACAGAAGATATCTCTTATTGTCCTCGTTGGTGCTGAAGTGGAGCTGGTGCAGAGCGGAATCTCGGCAGCGTAACTCTATACAAGCTGGAAGCTGCGTCCTCATTCAGCCGGGCTATAAATCTGTGTGTAAGCATGTAAGTCAGTCAGACAGTCATGTCTCTTTCCTGCCTGAGGAGAAGACAGGCTCTCTGGTGGGGATCAGGCAGGCAGGAAAGTCACGGGAAGGCGGGCGGACCCCCAACAGCCAGGAAATCCGTGGAATTCTGTGGGTCAAACTGGGGTCGACTGGAGAAGCCCCACAGGCAGAGACGGAGATAAAAACAGCAGTGGAGGGACACTAAAAAGAGGACCGGACATCTGCATGGTTTTCTAATTATTTAATTTTAGCATAGAATGAAAATGTACATTTCTGATGTTTTGAGAGATTAAAGTCCGTCAACAGCATGCAGTGTTCGAGAGAGACACTTCCTGCCAGCTTCAGACTATCGATGTAAGTTTACATCAAGGTGGAGGAAATTGTTTTATTTATAGGATGGTCTTGATTTTTATCTTTGGTTTCGTTCTAAAAATATCCTGTGATATTTTTGAGCTATTTGTTATGAGTTTAGAGCTGCTCCACAAAGGAGGACAAATGCCACACTGAAACAAGTCATCAGAATCTTTTCAACACTGCTCAGCCGTCCCAGATGGATCAGCAGTGATTTTATACATTACATACAATACATTTAGAATTTAATCATGGAACTGTTTCTGTTGGGAGCTTTGCATGTTGTTATGAAGTCTCATCAAAAACACATTTATTGCTTTCTGAGGATCACATTTCATTGGCCTGAGGGTCACATCAGTGGTAGGAAATACCTGAATGTGATGCTTGTACTATTTATCAAGATTAGGAAGTCCTTAATTAACTTTCATTCGAACATACAATTAATGGAACAGTTCAGGTTTTTCTTACTTGTAAAAGTTGTCTGGAGCATTTTATGCCACTGTAGTTTGAATCTCTTGGTTCAGGCGAAATGCAATATTTGAAGACATCACCTTGGCCCCCAATATTTTCCTAGATTTTTCACGTACACATCAAGTGCATATGGACGAGGAATTACACTTGGAATATAATGAGGTCAGTTTGTGATGATTGTATTAGTATTTTAAATCCTGCTGCGACCCACTTCTTTGGCAGAAGGTTACAAATCGTCATGCGTGATCATTTGTGGACAGAATGAGCATAGAATTAACCATATAGAATTTGAATCTAAGACTTAAAAGTTTAAAGTGTTTTTGTAGATGTACAGTGTAATGAACGCACCAGCAATTGTGTGTGAGAGTAAGTGTTATGTGCATATCTGAGCATTTGTTCTCCAATTACTAAGAAATGAGATGTAGTGGGAAAGTTTCCACAGTAAGGGTCCAAGATAATTAAAGATCTCATGCAGCTCTTAAAGGTTTTTTTTTTACAATCAAGCATGCTATGTCGGTGTACACATCACCTGTGTGTGTGTGTGTGTGTGTGTGTGTGTGTGTGTGTGTGTGTGTGTGTGTGTGTGTGTGTGTGTGTGTGTGTGTGTGTGTGTGTGTGTGTGTGTGTGTATTGTAATGGTTGCAGACTGCTGATTTAAGGGGTTTTGTTGCGGTGATTTGCAGTCTGGAGCTTGATTTGGGGCTTGGCACTCTGTTTAAGACTGTGAATGAGATTGTACTCCTCTGCTGTCCAGTTCTTTCATTCACAGATTAGCTGCAGCCAAAAAAGGTTTCCATCATGAACAACACTGTAACGAGATGAATAAGTCCATGCTGTACATTCAGGCTCGTACTGTATTTGTTTGTTTAATTGCAAAATTTCCATCTTGATTTCTCTTGTTTCAAGCAAGAACAAGAACATAAACTTGACGTCGTCCAAGTAGACTAATCGTTAAAGATACAAGATATGAATACAGCAAATACAGACAAAAACCCCAAATATAAATTACATGCTTAATATTAATAATAATATTAGATATGAATGATTAATGCTTAAATATGGCTAAACATGACCAGGAGCATAATTGGAAATGTCTTGAATGTGAGGTTCAGGCCTGTGTGTGTGTGTGTGTGTGTGTACTTCCTGCCTCGAACGCCTTTTGACTCGTGGACTGTGTAAATATCCCTGGAATGAAGGAGATGAAAAGAAAGAACACGCCCGCCTCTTCTCTTTGTTTTACTGTGAGCAGGTCAAGTCCCCATCTCACCCAACATGAAGCAAACTTTTCAGGTTTCCTCAGCGGCAGACGAAGACAGGATTATCTTTAGAGAACTGAGCCTGTTGTTGAAGCGGCTGCCGTGCTGCTGGCAAAACAGAGGTCAGAGGGGCTGTCTGAGAGGGGCTCCGTGCCTTATGGATGGTGCCTAATTAGCGGGATTGGTCGGTGTTGCTGGTGGACTTGGTGTGACTGTTTGCTTCCTGCTGGGCTTTTCCTAAACACCAGCAGTCTGATCAGTGACCCTCTCCTCTCTCCTCGAATTAACCCATTGTCCTCTTGTCGCCTCCCAAAACAAGACTCCCCCAGTCACACAGCTCTGAGCTCCGGCAGAAAGCGAATCTGTTCTAACTCCCTCAAGCGCAACACTGAGTTAAAACATTTGGCCGTGCGATAAATGTGGTATATGTCATTTATGTTACAGCAAAAATGGACACACAACATTTGCCCTGTTCTGGACGGCCTAGTCGGCACTCGAGTGTTGCTATTTTTTGCCTGAGTCTTTTTTGGAAACCAGCCAGGGGGATCTATTCCTAGAAAGAGAGATGTCTGTTTTTTATGTTTTTCTTGACAGGCAAAAGTGATAATGAAACCGCATTTATCCCAATAAAAATATTCCACTGGATGGTTACACAATCCTTTGTTTGATTTCTCCAGGGAGGGCCACAATCCCACAGTGAGATGATGCACTGGTTGTTGTGCAATGGTCTTTCATGTTCCCGGTGGTGAGTCATCAACGAGTTGACTGCTGTAGTTTATGACTAGTGCTCACCGGCGAAGATTAATGGCACAAAACAAGCCAACATGAGAAACTGAGAAGTAAGCTGAGTTGTGGTCGAGGTGGACATCAGCTCCATTATAGATGGGCACAACATGAGTATGTTACCATGCATTGTGATGTAGTAATGATCTCCTGCTGTGCTGTTGTTACTCATTCTTTGAATTCTCCCGGTTTCTGCTTTGTTTTGATAAACGGACTTTGACTGTAATGTGGACCGAGCTGAACCCAGCATTTGCCTCGTCCCACCCGGGATCTTGTTAACTGTTAACCCTAGACGTCCGCTTTAGAGAAGAAGTGCGTCTCAGAGACCGGCTTCAGGACGGATTGAAATGCAAACTTGCAGAGATGGCCGTGATTCATTTAGAAATGTACGCATTTATGAGCGAGCATCTAAAGAGAGGAAGAGCTGGAGTATAGATGGTAAACACTGTTTGATTATTTAATTCTGCATCATCGCACTGACTAAACGTTCACTTTAGATCTTCGGAGCTTTGGTTTTGAAATGCCCCACATGAGTTTTTTTGTGGCTCCAAAAGTAAAAAAAAGTAAGTTACCCAACATGGAGAAAGCATAAGAGGCCCCTTTTCCCTATATGGACAAGGCAGCCAAGAGGCCCCGCATTCCCCTCAGAAAGCAGTATTGTTGAGTGTTGACGTGAGGCCTGTAAGATATCATTTTTCGCAGCTCCCACATAATCATCTGTCTCCTGCAGGATTACCCTCAACATCTCCTTTGAGTTTTTCACACTCTTGTGACTGAACAGTCACTAAAACCAGTGTACCTGTCCAGTGTTTTTCGGGTGTTTGAAACAGCATTTTGGCAGTATCATCTGTTGTGTGTCAGTGCTGATGATGTTTTCACGATTAATCAGCTAATTGCTAAGTCTATAGTATGCAAAAAGAAATTGTGAAAAATACTCAGCACAATTTCCCAAATCGCAAAGTGACGTCCTCAAAATCTCCTTTCTTTCAACTAACAGTCCAAAAGCCAACGACTGTTTGTCACTTAGATTTATACTTTTTTTTTTTTTTTTTAACATAGATGGCAAAGAAAATTCTTACGTTTAAGCAGCTGGAACCAGAAAGTAATTGACATTTTTACTAAAAATAACAAACAAACTACAAACTAGAAATGAGTTATCAAAATGCTTGGGAGTTAATTGTGTTTCGCTCGTCTTGTCGATGAGTAGACTAATTGTTGCAGCTCTGTTAACGCAGTTAGCTAATGCTGATTTTTCTTTCTTATCCCAGCAGGCCTATGTGTCCTCCGGCCACCAGATGGCGCCCCCTAGTCCCAACACCAACAGTAGTAGCAACAGCAGCGGTGGGGGAGGGGAACAGTTGAGTAAAACTAACCTGTACATCCGCGGCCTTCATCCGGGGACCACGGATCAAGACCTGGTCAAGCTCTGCCAGCCGTGAGTGATGTACAACCTTTTTTTCTGATGCAAACTCAAAAACTCAATACTTCCACTTCAGGAATTTCTCTCTTCTTATTTTAAAGGAATAGTGGGACATTTTTTTCCAGAAATATGCCTATTCGCGTTCTTGCAGAGAGTCAGATAACAAAATGGATATCATGTTTTATCTTGTTTGTTTAATCCGTTCACAGACAGAACAGAGTTTTCATTTAAAAGAAATTGGTGCTGGTCCAAGTGTCCTGGAAGATTTCAATGTCCCGGAGAAATGGGAGAAATTCCGGAGAAACATTATCTGTGTTTTTGGAACAATTGACAGGATATATAAAGAATGAGATAATCATTTCTTTTGCGCAGCATCAGCTGCGTCCGTGACTTTAGACTGTATCTCAGAGTCATCGTCGTCATTGTCATTAGACCTGCTTGATATCAGAACATACTTGTTACGGTTTGCTTGTTTGGCCATATTTTATCTCTCTCACTCATCTCTGTTTGCCATTTTGCTGATAAGGCAGGTTATGCCATTGAACCTGAGAGCATGCTTAATCAGAATGAAGCAACGATTTTAAAAATTAGCTTCATTCATCGCATAGGCTAGCCTACAGAGCCAGTCACGATGTTTGCTCATAATCGCTTCTGGCTAGGAAAAACCCTGCTTCACGTTCTCACACACATAAAATTTTGTTGTCTTATTTCAAAGTGTTTACATCTATTTCATCGAGAATGCATGCTTGATGCTTTAACACATTTTAGATTGGAGAGCTAATTTACCTGTTGGGCCACAGACAGCTGAGACATCATTGATGTGTAGATATCAAAGCAACACAGTACATAAAATAAGCACTGGAACTTCAGATGATTTGGACCACCCTGTTTAACTATGTAACTTTAAAGTCAGAGTTATGGCTGAAAATTACAACAGTCCCCACAATGCAGCTCAACCAACAGTTGTCAGTTTTTCTAATTCAAATAAAAGAGTGTGCAAATTTGATTGTAGCCTATTTTATTCTATTAAATATGCCAGAGTTGAAGTAATTACTGGATATCGGACAACCTGACACAGAAACGTGAAATGGGAAATTCATGATTTATTGGAGTTTTACTTGCTCCAACAATTTCTTGACAAACTCCAAACAGCTCCCGGGTGTTATTTGACAACATAAAACCACAAATGATGTTTGTGTTGCACTACAGTCGCAAACTCAATAAGCTGATGAATGACATTAGAAATGACAGAAGGCAGAATTAATAAAGAGAGCACCGGGCTAACAGTTGCCTCTGCTTCCATTCTTTTGGCTAGCTAAATTAAGCTAAACTGAGCTAATCATGTCTTGGCTGCTTAGTTTTGATATGTTCAACTATTCCTATAATCAGCCCCCAAACAGTTGACTGCAAATTCAAGAATTTCACAACATTTTAATGATATGTAAATTATGCAGGTATATAGGCCAAAGGTAAAATATTACTCTCTGTCAGTTGTTACTCAATCAGAATACAGTCTGACTGTAGCTGGCAGAACATTCCAGTCCACCTTAACTGGAACACGTCTTCTTTAGATGGTTATCTTTGATGCTACATTAAAGACAGAGTCCAGATAACATCTGCTCTGTCTGGAGTGATGCTCTTCATCTGTTGGACACATGAAATTAAATTGTTTAAGGCCATTTGACGTTCAGAAAAAAAGGATTGTTTGGGCAGGAAGGAAGGAAAAGTGGTTTGCGAATAAGGGTGCCGAGCTACCACAGCTATGGTCAGTTCGATCAAGCCTTGACAATCACAGGAACCCAAAAAATTGTCAGGCAAATGGTCGAGCCTTAGAGGGAAGTAGGCTTAAGAAGGAACAAATGGGGGGGAAAGAAGGAGAGAAGGGGCCAGAGAAGGGTACAGCCTGTTGCCTCCTCGTGTCCTGATCTAACCTCCCACTTTTTGTGTAGCTGAATTGGCTCAACAGCCGCAAACTAAGGCTTAAACACCCATAGTCAAACAGCCGAGCCTCTGTTACATGTTGGCGTCACACACACACACACACGCATACATACCCAGTTAAACAAAAAGCACCCAAACTGGTTTTGGCTGCTGCAGGTCAGAGCTGTGCTGATGTCACAGATGCGATTTGTGAACTTTAGTCATGCATACGTCATTTCCACGGGTCATTCACAGTAACAACACGCCTCCCTGAGCAAGCACTGGCCATAACTAATAAAACCAGACTTGCTAATACTAACACCACAGCCCCTCCCTCAGTAATGTGCATTTCATTCTCCATTTTAACCACTCTGACCCTGCAGCCTCCCTAATCCACAAAGCAAATTTACACGGCTCGTATCTGATAATCGTGTTAATATTTGAGTGAGGGTACACTGCTCACACACACACACACACAGAACAATCAAAGAAAATCCGAAATCTGCGGTTGGTATGTGAAACACATGGAGTCGGCAGTAAAAGCAGGGGATGGACAGAGAAGTCATTGTGGGGCGGTGGAGAGAGGATGGAGGTTTAGGGGTGGGTAGGAGGGCTGCACTCGAAGGGGAAACTTAAATGAGAAGGAAAAGAGTAGCATGGCCTGCTGGGAAAGAATGTCAGACATATATGGGTCAGAGCTGTCTTTTAAGTCCCTATGGCCTCCACAGTGGTGGGCTGCAGCCCTGCTCCACTGCAGAGGCGCTGGAGGTAAGCACAGGGTCACACAGTCACTGCCTTCAGACCTTTCAACTCCGCTGGCATCTGTGTGAGGTAAAAACACCAAACGCGGCTTTTGTTTTACTTTGTCATGCTTGCAGTGAAAACTTGGTGTGCAAATAGACTTTTTGAGTCTGTAGGTACAAGCTTCAGATCGGGAGAATCTGAGCCAGCGTGACTGTCACCGTTCTCAACAGACAGAAACCATAATTCGTTTTTACTGTTGTGTCTGTGGCTGCAGCTAATGGTGATTCTCGTTATCGATGAATCTGCTGATTATTTTAACTATTCATTTGTTCATCGTTTAGTCTTTGTACGTGCCAAAATATTACAGAAAATCCCAGTTTCACAGAGCTCGAGGTGACATCTTCAGATTTCTTCTTTTGCTCAGCAGCCAAAAACCTGAAGACTCACTAAATGACAAAGAAAATCCGCAAATCCTCACATTTAAGAAGCAGGAACCGGACAACATGGAAATTTGCTTGATTATCAAAGTTGATGGCAATGAATTATATTTCAGTCGACTACTGTGGCAGCTCTAATAATAATACATTTTATTTCAGTTCACCCAAGGACACTTTACAGAAACAAAAGAAAACAGCAGTCAAACAAGAAAATGAAGTATACAAATAAAGCATACATAAATCAAATAATAAAAGCAATACTAAACATCAGGGAAAGCAAATTTTAAAATGTGAGTCTTCAGTTGTGATTTAAAAGTAGTTATAGATGTACATTGGTGCAAACTGTGGGGGAGAGCAGTCCGCAGTGTGGGGCCAGCCACACTGAAGTCTCTGTAGGGGTGAAGAAGACAGCATAGGTAGGGAGGCGCCAGGCTTTACAAGAGATGCGATATTGGACTGGGAGCCAGTACAGGTGCTGAAGGGTGGGGGTGAAGTGTTCCCAGGACTGGGTGTGAGTGAAGAATCTGGCGGCTGAGTTTCGGACATACAGAAGTTTTTTTAATCTGTGAGTGGGTAAACCGAGGAGAAGGCAGTTGCATCTACATGTAACAAAGGCATGAATGAGTGTTTCTGTGACAAAGTGAGATAGAGAGGGGCAGAGTCTGGAGATGGTCTTAAGATGGAAGAAGGCTGTTTTTGTGATGTTTTTGGTATGTGAGTCAAAGCAGAGGGTGGAGTCTAAGGTGATACCTACATTTCTAACTTCAGCAACAGAGGACGGGATGAAACCAGGGATGGAGAAGCTCAGATGGGAGATTTTGCTGAGAGCAAATTAGCAAATTTAAAGTGTTAAAGTTAAATTGTAGTCATTATCATTTGTAAAGCAGTGACCTGTCATTTGGACCAAATTTTAATTTGATAAGCATTCATATTGGTTATTTTGGTTTTGACAATTTTATTATTTTAAACCATTTGTATAAAAACTTTCCTCCACCAAGGTGGTTATGTTTTTCCCTGGGTCAGTTTGTTTGTTTGTAGGTTTCAGCAGGATTACACAAAAATGTTCATTGGATTAGGCTTGATTGAATTAAAAGAGGACAGTTTGGCCTTGGTGGAGGTAGTTTATACTCTATTGAGTGCCTTTCTAGTTTGAATACTGAATTGCTGAATTGTCTACTGAGCTTGTAGAGACCAAACATGTGTCTGTTCTCTGCAAAGGTTTCTTCCTGTCAGACTAAATTTAGAAATATGTCTCGAAGGAACTGTCTGTAAAAGGGAAGAAAGCGGCTTAAAAATTTGTCTCATTTGTCTGCGCGCTCGTGTATGTGTGTGTGTGTGTGTGTGTGTGTGTGTGTGTGTGTATGTGTGTGTGTAGTACAGGATTGTCCAAAAAGTGCTTTCTGAACTTAATTTCAGTGCAAAGACATCATTCCTGAAACTTCTCATGAGTGAAACCAGCATCATTGTGCAAGTGGGTTTCACTTAATTTATGCCTGATGTAAGTTCAGAGAAACTTCCTTCATATGGTTGAACCATTGAGCCCCTCACGTGTGTTGTCTACAAATGTTTGGACATTTTAAACCGTTTGTTGAAGTGTGTCAAACAACAGATTGACTTTGAAAATGTCTCCACATTTGTTCTCTGAGAACCAAAGAGATGTAGCTAAAATAAATGCTACATTTCAGCAGGACTTGAAGGGGTTAAATCATATCAAGCTTATATATAAAAGGTCATTTGGCTATTTGGCAATGGATGATGAATCATTAATGTCTGCAGCGAGGAAGCTTCCCTTATAATGTCTGTCTTCTTCATGTCATAGCTCACAATTATTAAGATCAGTGGCTGCTGCATGCATTTTAGCAACATAAAGTGAATTGAGCTGTGAGAGATACGTACACATCCAGTTAGATATAAAGCTTGCTCACATCTGAATCTGCTACTGCGTTTGTCTTCTTCTTGAAAGAGATTCATGGCTTTAATATGTGTGTGCTTTCTGAAAACACGAAGGAGATGAGGTCACGGCATTTTTGCATGAATACTTCTCTGGTGTCAGTAATCTGTGCCATGACCGTCTAGTCAGATCTGAGTCATTTGGGCAAATGTCCACTGCAACTAGGTGGGAGCGTAGGACCCAGCGGCACACTGCGATGTGAGGGTGGAAAAACAGAGAGAGGGAGAGGGACGTGGTGGGAAGGAAGGCGAACCGGAGGGGTGAAGCATCAGGTTACAGTGTACATTCCTCCCAGACGCCATGTCGCCCAAACAGAGGAACACCAGCCTCCCTCACTGGCTAAATTCACCAGACAAGGGCAGGTCTATTATACTGTAAAGCTGATGCACCGTCTTATAAAGCTGCATTCCATTAGTCTTCACATGTTATGTAACACGTTTCATACCGAGAATTCTCTAGGAAACTGATTGTGTCAGTGCATTAATTGATTCTCCTCTTTGATTGTCCTTTATTACTTTTTCTAATGACAAGTGACTTAACAGGTCACGACAGTGACTTATGTTTCATACACTCCTCTGTGTGTGGATCAAACTAACAGAGTCCCTTTGAAAGTGAATATTTCTATTTGTGAGTCCGACATGGCTACTGACAGCACCTTAAAGCTGTATTTGAACCAAAAATACCCGATAGCGGAGCTGTATTTAGTCGAGAGGTGTGTGTTTGTGCGTGTGTGGTAAAGACAGGCCTGGAACAAATTGTCTTTGGCCCCAGGGTGCTGTCTCCTGTCTGTTCACAAACAACGCTAAGGAGCAGAGTTACTGTAAAAGGCTCCACCGGCAGACAAAGACAGAAGGGTGGAGGCAGACAGAGTTTTCTGTGACACCTGATTGACACAATTGAATGAAGGACTACGTATTCTTGTTTACACCTGCAGTCACGCAGCCTTAGGAAGTGGGATGGGATCGGTATGTACGTGGCAGGAGCAGATTCCTCCCTTTGCCCCGCAGTCACCCCGTCTGTCATTCACGTCGTTTACTGTTTGTCTTTGTCCCTGCAGTTATGGCAAGATTGTGTCGACCAAGGCCATCTTGGATAAAACCACCAACAAATGTAAAGGTAGGTTGTGTCCTTGTCTTTCATTTTTGGTTTAAACAGAGGAGTTTTTTTCTTTTTTTTCTTGCTGAGTTAGACAAGAGGATCAGTGTCATTCTCATGGTTGTATACCAAATATGAAGCTACAGCTGGGAGATGGTTAGCTTAGCTTGGCTAAAGTAAGAAATATCAGTGTAAAGATCAGAAATTAATATGTTGTATCTTATTTGTTTATTCTGTAGAGGCCAATCTGCTGAGCTAACTATCGCCTGACTGTTGCTTCATATTCAGCCCATAGATAAGATATGAGAGTGGTATTGATTTTCTTATCAAACTCTCAGCAAGGAAGCACTTCCACCCTCATAACATCCCAGCCACTGTAATGTCTCTGCATGTGTTTTGACAGGGTATGGCTTTGTGGACTTCGACAGTCCAGCAGCAGCACAGAAAGCTGTCACGGCCCTGAAGTCCAGTGGGGTCCAGGCTCAGATGGCCAAGGTAAGAAAAATCAGCCGGCTCTTGTTCATCTCTGTTGTACAGCCACCAGTCACCAGCTAGGTTGAACTCGTCTTGCTCCCCTTATGATCTCGTCCCATCATCTTTCTTGATCTCCAAAGAGCAACCTGCTAAACTTTGCCCACGAAGAGTTCTACAACCACACACACACACACACACACACACACACACACACACACACACACACACACATTCACCCTCTCTGTCATGTAAAAGGTAAACTGATTGGCAGCAAGTGTCCTGTTGGCAAAGGTTCAAGATAAACTCTGGTTTATAGGGAGGCGTTCGTCTGTTAGACTTCATTGGCTGAACCTGTGCCAGCAATGGACAGATGCAAGAGGCATAACTGCTCAAGCAGAATTACTCATCGCCTTTCCTTTCACCCTCTTTGTCCCCTCTTTCGTCGTCTCCCTCCTCATCACCTTCTCTCTCTCTCTTCCCCCTCACGCCCTCGTCTCTGTGCTTGTGTATGTTGCTAACCTGCTCCTGTTGTAGCGCTTGTTCTGAGCTCTTTGTCCAAGTGTCTGCAGTCAAAGCAACTCTTGTCGGCCCATTAAGCTGATCCCTCCGGCTCTCAGGCTCCCCATTGAGGGAACCCAGGGGAGGGTGCCACTACACCCACTGTCAATGGGGCAAGCACAATGGTCTGGCATTGTCCATCGTCTGGGCCCAGGCCTGGGGCCGACACCAGCACTTAATACACTCCACCCCAGTGGCCCTGCCCCCCCCCCCGCCCGGCTGCCTCCTCCCCATCCTGCACCCAAACACCCACTGTGCAATGTAACACCAGGGTCTCCCTCAGCCCAGCCCTGGAAAACTGTAACAGATCTACGCTGCCAGTTGATCTGAACCAGTCCGGTGCAACCAAACCCGGACTCTAACTTAACTGCACCTCCTCCGTGAGAGTGCCACACAATCCTGTGTATCTCAATACCGGGCAAGTGCAACTGGACACCAAGACTCGACTCACCCAGACAACATGTGCTCAGAGGTGTTGATAACCACTATAAAACCCTAAATATACACAGCCGCTCCAGAGTCAGTGGGTTACCTCAGGTCAGCAGCAGCAGCAGCAGCCGCCTAAAGTCAGTTTGATATCAAAGTCTTGAGGTGCAGTTTCACCTGTTTGCACCTTCACCATGGCTGCTGCAGCATGTTGTTCACAAACAGAACGAGCCACACCTTGCACTCGCTGTCCTCTGAGTGTACTCGGTCCCTCAACAGGCCGCCCAGGTCCCCAGGCTGTGGGCCTCGAGGAGCCGCATGCGAAAGGGGCAGGGGAACCATGACAGGGTTAAAAATAGATCCCTTCTTACTTCCCAGCTCCTCCCTGCTCAAACTCAGACGTCAGCTCGCACGCGCTGCTCACCACACGGGCAGGCAAATCCAGCAGACACGAAGAGACACACCTCAACAGAAATGGCTCACCTAGGGCCTGACACACGCACACACACACACACACACACACACAAAAATTCACCGTGACGCCTCAGCAAATCCCATTCACATGTGTCCGGGTTGGGTCCAGCAGCATTTTCATATCTACGACCAGCTGAATATTTGTTTGAATATGAAATGGGATCTTGTGCATGCTTGCTTGGGTAAAAGGTAAATAAAAGTACAAAAACTTTTTTTTTTTTTTTTTTTACTGCATTCGCCTGGTCTGCACTGTGCCACCGTGTTACATAATGGTCGCACCCAGAATGACAGCAATCACAGAAAAGAGGTTAGCTCTTTGCCAGGTGGCTCACGAAGGAGAACAGAGGCTACTCATAATCTTCATTTGAGAGCGCCGTTGACACACTTTGATGCCATAAACAAACACCATCAATCTTTATTATCGAATCAATAAACTAGTCAACTGCTAGCATCTAGATCCTGGCTGTCCTCACCTGTTTAAGGGGTCAGACTAGTGCAAATGATAAATGACAAAGACTGTTTGGCGTGCATCATACAGTTTATTTCATGCAAAATTGACAAAACTGAATTGGTTATACCATGATATAATATCAACGTTGCTTCTTCCTGGTTTTAAAGGCTGCATCCCAATAAAGGGAAGTACTTTGCTGACCGTTTCAGTACGTATTTGATTCAGTCAAGATGTGTGTCGTGTATCACAAAATAGCTGAAAAATATTGTGATATCATTTTAAGGCCCAGTTCTAACGGTTAGTAATAAGTGTTTGGAAGAGGGGACATGAGATAGAATACGTTTTAATGGAAGCGAAGAGGTTGTTAATCAGCAGGCACTCGTTCATCCTCGCTTCCCTCTTTGCTCTTTTTCTTTCTGTCCTTTCATTACCCAAATTACTCAAGACTCCCACTACTTCCTATCTTGTCAGTACAAAATATCAGCCTTTTAAGCTCGACTCATTTCTCCCTCCCTCCCTCCGTTCTATCCTCTTCCTTGACTCTCTTGTTTTCCCTTCCCCTCTTTTTAGCCCTGCCTCTTTCCTCCCGGTTGCCAGGCTCCTGTTGCTCTCTGTACTCTTTAACTTCATGCCTGGCTTCCTGTCTGCTTCTGCACACTCACACAAGGTTTCATTTTCAAGCTAGTGCCGCAAAATAAGTCTGTGAATAAACTCTCCTCTTTCAGTGACTTGCAGCTATCAAGATCTCTTAATAAGACCACATTCCTCCGGAACGTGTGACTTAGTCTTTGGAGACAAATTCATATTTGTGTGTGTCAGTGTGTGTGTGTGTGCATATGGACTTTTTAGAAGCAGACAACCTCAGTTGAGGCTATGACACTTGCACCGCATGGGTGACAGATTATTCAGGGGTTCAGTGTTTATATCAGGCACTAATTGCTAAAAAACATTGAATTCATATTGGGTCCTATTGCAAAAAGATGCTTGTCATGGTGTGTGGATATAACGAAGCATTAATGTGCCAAGAGTGATGGCAGGTGTTGATGGAAAGACTGCCTACACAAGGGGTTTCTGATGTGCGAAAAAGATCCTGAAAGTGACAAGAACATTTCCCATTTGCATTTGCAAACATGTTTGAAAGTGTTGAAAATAAATCTTGTGACTTTTTTTTTTTGTTTAATTTTTACATTTAAGTTGAAGTACTTACAGTGGGATATCTGAAAGCTGTGTAGAAGTATCCAAGAATGGTTAGAAAAGTGTCAGATGTGTGCAGCTTTTGCACCAACACACCTTGGTATTGCAATTAGGGATGCAGGATATTAGATTTTTGTCAATATCTGATATTTTCCAACTCGTTTTGGCCTATTGACTATGCAAACATCAATATATGCACATATTTTTTGTAAGGAACTAACATATTACTATTTGCATTCTTATTGGGATGACCCTCTGGCATATGTATCCAAACAATAATTTTTCAAAATTTACAAATCCACTGGGCAAAACGAGAAAATGACTTTAAGCTGATGCTGATATGTAATTTGAAAGGTGCTCCTCTGCGTTGTACTCCATTGTACTGTGTTTTACTTCTTTGGTAACGTTAGCTCCTGTTGCTCTCTGTTGGTGGAGTGTTGAGAGGCACTGAAATGAGGCGCTTGAGAACGTGCTTAAAGTCACATCCTCCGGACTGTTGCGGAAAAAAACAAACTCGGCCCATTCAGACAGAAGTCCACAGTCCAGCAGCATTAACAACTTCAGCAAACCATCCACAGTCTTTTAAAGGCGACAGAGAGACGTGGAAAGTCCCATTTTTCACATCACGTTCCAACCTGCTCGCATATGGCTTAAAAGATGACTAAAAGATGACTAAAAAGATTTAAAGCTTCTATTGGTCAATATTGCAGATATTGTGTATCCCTAGTTACAATAAAACAAAAATGTATATGAATTGATTTTCATGTCTGTTAACTCCACAGCAACAAGAACAGGACCCCACCAACCTCTACATCTCCAACCTGCCAGTATCTATGGATGAGCAGGAGCTTGAGAGCATGCTGAAGTCCTTTGGCCAGGTCATTTCCACACGTATCCTCCGAGATGCTAACGGGACCAGCCGCGGGGTTGGATTCGCCAGGTCAGACTGCAGCACCCCGACACGATGAGATGATGATTTGAGCACAATGTGTGTTTGAAATAAAAAGCAGTTATGGCTTCAAAAGAAACTTGACTTTGACTGCATTTCAGGATGGAGTCCACGGAGAAGTGCGAGGCCATAATTCAGCATTTCAATGGCAAATTCATCAAGACTCCACCGGGAGTGCCTGGTGTGTGGAATGTTTTGTGTTATAAGAACCTGATATTGTTGTTGCCAGAGCTTCCCGCTTTGGTCGGCGAATTCACTCTCCTGTCTGATGTGTTGCTTCTTCTTCAGTGCCCACAGAGCCCTTATTATGTAAGTTTGCAGACGGAGGTCAGAAGAAGAGGCAGAACCAGGGGAAGTACCTTCAGAATGGAAGGCCCTGGGCTAGAGACGGAGACGCGGTGAGTTGACTCCTTTCAACTCAACATTCCTTCTGAGAACTTCCTGTACTTGTATGTTACGATTCTGGCCGGAAAGCAAAGCTCGAGAATGTTAGAAAGTTTGGAATTTGTGCACAGTTTGCAAGCTGACTGTTTTAACATGGATTACATCGGTGTCTGCATGACCTCACTGGTTCTGAATCCTGTGTATTGTTTTCCCAGGGAGGAATGACGCTTGCGTATGACCCCACAGCCTTACAAAATGGGTGAGTGGTATGCAGGAACTGACTGAAAACAGTCCCAACCCTTCAGGAAAATAAGCACAGTGCTTAAAAATCTAGTACCGTGCTGCCCTCTGCTGGGCATCAAAGGATCCCAGTAATGATGTTGACATAGCTGGAGGCATACCGCAGATTGTTGACACGGTGTGTCTGTCTTCATGTTTACTTTCCCGCTTTGCTCTTGTCTGCTCTCCAGCTTCTACTCCTCACCCTACAGTCTGGCTCCAAACCGGATGATCGCCCAGACTTCTCTCTCACCCTACATGCATTCACCCGTCTCATCCTACCAGGTGGGATTGTATTTATGACTCACATGAATTGACTTCAGGGCCGTACTGATTTGCCATCTGCCTCAATGTCAGTACTTTATTTTTCAATTTTATGACATGTTTCCTGATCTATAGGTACACAGCCCGTCCTGGATGCACCATCAGTCATACCTCATGCAGCCAGCTGTGAGTATCCTCCATCTTCTCCTCCCCTCATATAACACACGCCCACTTAATGTGCTTTGGCTTGAATTTGATAGATATCTGTCAGCAAAAAGAACTCTGGCCAAATGTTGACCAAATGTTAGCAACATGGCCTATAGCTTAAATGTAGTTTGTGACATATTTGTGTCTGTCTGACTAACCCTCGCCCATTAGCAGCGATGCTCTGTTAATAATATGATGATAAAACAATGTGCTCTGATAATCATGTGATTAGAATCAGGTTTGTTGAGATAGAATGTGGTTTTGGCTGCAGCTTTTCTCAGCTATAGTTTCAGGAACTGAAAATCTGTAAACACATTCGAGACTCAGACTTTGGAATGTGTGTGTGTGTGTGTGTGTGTGTGTGTGTGTGTGTGTGTGTGTGTGTGTGTGTTCACAGGGTACAGTTCTTACCCCAACTATGGATCACGCCATGTCCATCCAGCCAACGTCCATGATGGGACCTCTCACCCAGCAGCTAAGCCATCTGTCCCTGGGCAGCACAGGCACAGTCAGTACCAATCACGCACGCACAACACTTTATTCTCAGACACATAGACACACACACACACACACACAAGATGATTCAGGCAAAAAAAAGAAAAAAGTCCTAACCGTCCTGAGATTCACAAGGTCAACTGTTCATGTCAGATACTACACATCCTCTGTGTTTCCTCTCTGCCTTCCCTACAGTATATTCCGGCCAACTCAACTATGCAGGGGACCTACATCCCCCAGTACACCCCAGTGCCTCCCTCCAGTGTCCAAGAGGTACGAAGCTAGCCTCAACCTCAGCTACTTACGTTCAATATTGCCATGAAGTGGATGACTAAAGAGTAAAGTTCTCGCAGGGACGTATTTACTAAAAACTGGGTCATATTCATATGTACTTTAAGGAGTGGAAGAGTTAATGTGCAAAAGAAGGGGAGACGATAATTCAAAGCAACTGAGCTGGACAGTGTCCGTGTGCCCTGAAGGTGTGTGTATGTGTGTGTAGTGGTGTACGACAGGTAGAAGCAAGCCTATTGGCTTTGATTACTTCAGTTCTTTTCTATAAATACAAAAAAAAGCATCTCAGCTTTCATGGCAGTTCAGGTCGTATTGATTCTTGTGCTGATTTAGCAACAGAAACACAGGAGGAGAAGCAGAAACGTGATAGGATCGACAGACTCGCTGTGAGTTCTCTGGGTGTCAGTGCATCTTTAGTTGTTACGTCACCAAAATTCCTTGAGGTTTTGAGGTTTTAGCTGTTCTAATCTAAAAGTTCAGTTAATACAGTTTTCAGTAAAAATGTCCAATAACTGCGGCAACCGCATGAGAGCCGTGCTTCGGAGCTGAAAGATATGAAATGTTAATCAAATCTTTCTCACTGGCACAGTTAAATCCTGATAAGCTGATGAAGACGAGTCGGGTTGCAGTAGCAGTCTACATTTTTTATTCTTGAATTATTTGAATTTGCTTGTTACTTTGCTGTAATATGAGGCATTATAGTGCTCTAAAAAAAAAAAGAAAAAGATGCAAAAAAATGTTTTTCACTGCAGACATTTACGTTGTGGTTTAGTGTCTTCCTCACCATCTCATTGAATAATTAAAAGCAACACTTTATTTCTTAATAAATGTAATTATATACGCTACTTATATTTCTCCATGTAATCCTCTGTCAGCACAGTAAGCTGTTGAAACACACAGTATGGGTCTACAATAGCTCCTCCATTATTCAGAGTTCAGGGGCTTTTGCTGTTGGTGAATGAGAGTCAGAACGACTTCACGAAGACTTCTGCCGCACACTCCACAGTGTTTGAAACACATTCTGGCAAAGCGCTCTGCGGGGGGCGGGGGCATCTGAGCCCGCGGGGAGTCTTGAATCATTTTCTGGAAAGTGGAGCTCAGTGACAGCGGTGGGAGCCTGCAGGATGAGCAAGACAGTGAATGAGGAAAAAAAGAGTCAGGTTTATGAATGGGGAGGGCACAGTCAACAGATAAGATCAAGTGGGAGGTCCAAGAGGAGAGACAGAAGTAGAGAGAAGGGCACGGAGGTAGAGTTGAACTTCCACTTCCAGCCACTCTTCAAAGGGTTTCTTGGAACTGGGCCCCCCATTTTTTGTCATTTTGCATAGTATGGTACACTATATTACCAAAAGTATTCGCTCACCTGCCTTTACTCATTCTATGAACTGAAGTGCCATCCCATTCCTAACTCATAGAATTCAATATGATGTCGGTCCACCTTTTGCAGCTATTACAGCTTCAACTCTTCTGGGAAGACTGTCCACAAGGTTGAGGAGAGTGTTTATAGGAATTTTTGACCATTCTTCCAAAAGCGCATTGGTGAGGTCACACACTGATGTTGGTCGAGAAGGCCTGGCTCTCAGTCTCCGCTCTAATTCATCCCAAAGGTGTTCTATCGGGTTCAGGTCAGGACTCTGTGCAGGCCAGTCAAGTTCATCCACACCAGACTCTGTCATCCACGTCTTTATGGACCTTGCTTTG
>JARJLU010003348.1:0-24701 GCA_030272975.1 Sparidentex hasta
GGGTCCTTGGGGGATCGTCACTTTGCCCGCTCCTTTCAGATGCGGTGCAATTACGGCTCTCTTCTCTTCTTTTTTTTTACTGCACTCAGCCATTCCATACACATGAAGGCGGGAGGGCGGAACATATATTTTCTAAGCTCTAAATCGACAGCACTAAAAAGAAGCGGGAAAACAGCCCTCCCTCCCCCCACCACACACACACACACACACACACACACACACACACACACACACACACATATAGTAGCTATTACCACCAACCAGACATTAGTTTAGACAAGTTTATGATGAATGCAAGCTGCGATATTACCCTCACGTTGGCACGCTGATGAAAAGAATGAGCAGAGTAACAGAAGAGGAAGATGGAAAGAGCATGAAATATAGAGGCGATGCCAGGAAGGAGGTGAGAAATCAGGGGGAGATAAAGCAAAATTGGCCCTAAAAAAACAAGTCAAGCAGAAACGGGAAAGTGAACAAAAAGAAAGAGGACGGGAGAAGTCGAGGACCGTAAATGAGAGACAGAGCCAGTCTTTAAGTCTGCGAGCTGCCTAATAACCCTTAGCTGCTGATCGGGCTGTTTCAGGGACGCCGACACTAAATGTCCTGTTCAGTCGTCCTCAGTCCCGTAATCCTCTTATCCGAGTTGATTTCAGCACTGCCAAGTCACAAGCCACTGTTTGCCGTGAAACTGTCTGACGCTCGTCTGCCTCTCCAGCTTGGGGAACAAAGCCCGGAGGAGCTGGGGAGGCAGCAGGGCAGATAGAGGTGGACGCGAGGTGATGTACTGTGGGCTCTAATGAAAAGAAACTAAAGGCCTCGACACGGCAGCGATGCCGCGCCGCAGTCCTCAGAGACTTACCTCTGCGTGTCTCACCGCACTTAAAACCATATTACCTGCGAGGAGGAGAAAAACTCATAAATCTTCTCTGCTGTCCCTTCCAAGGTCATCCACAGAGGGCTATGTTGAATCAATGAAGGGGTGTCGGGAAGAGTCAAGGACCCAATAGTTTGACTCTTGACCCCACCCCGGAGGTCAAGCCTCAAGTCTTGTGACGTGTGCGATGAAACTACAGGTCAGATCTGATCAAGCTATCCTTTAGCGTCCAACCTTTGTGGGGAGGAGACACTCAAGGATGAACGTGCATCAGTTACATTGATTTAAAGAAAAAAAAAAAGGAAAACCACCGGCTTGTAATCAATAAAGCTGCATTCAGAAAAAAGCTTTTCCCTAAACCCCTTCCACATGTTTTCCCTCTAAAGGACACCAGCAGTTCTTCAATTTGCTTCGTGAAAAAGGCAAAGCAATGAGGGCGTCCGACTGTGCACGCGTCCCACTGCGAAGGAGATGGCTGCCCAGCTGATGGGCTCTACAGGACGCCGCACGCTCAGTTAAAGAGATAACACTCGCAAAGGATTGAGACCTTCCAGCGAGGGCCACCTACACATGCCGAACGGAGGGAAACTGATTCAGGGGGGTGCAGCTGGACTGCAGCTCTGGAACATGCCAGGAATTACAGATATGTGCTGTTTCAGGGCCCTTGCTGAGCTGTTTTTACAGGAATTTCCGGCAGCACCCACGCTGTCACACACCAAAAACTGAGCCGCTTTCTTCCTCTGCAGGTGCCTCCTGCCTTCTGCCACTGTTAGCAGAAATGATTTAGTCAGAGTAAATGTCCAATGGTGTGAATTCAAATTGAGTTGTACGGTGATGTGCATGTGCAGCCTCAGTCTGAAACTCATCTTCTCTGCACGGAGCAGCATCAGAGCATTTATTTGATCCATCTGATCCAATTTTAAGTCACCTTGACGAAAAAGGAAGCAGATTTTCTTGGTCTCCTCATATGTGAAAATAAATAATAATAAAAAAAAAGATAAAGTACAGTGAGGCACTCCGATATCTCTCTAAGAAGAACTGGTGAAACTTCTTTTTGAGTTTGCACTCAACCCACTGGAACATTCTGCTCAATCATGTTAGGCTGCTACTCCTTCACCAGGGACGATAACAGTAAATGGACGTTTTTTAAAATGGTTCTCACTCAAGCAGATGGTTGAGTCGGCACCGCAACTATAACGACAGCGACTGTCGAGGATCGCTACAAGTTTTCTTTGTATGCAGCCAATCAAAGTCCATGTTTAGAGTTACAGTTTACAGTTGCTCGTGTTAATTATTATCTTTTCATGGGGTTCGACTCAGATGTGTTACAGATGTGTCTTTCACCTTCACCGAGGTGGTTACGTTTTCACCTTTGTCTGTCTACATGTTGGTTGGTTTGTCAGCAGGATTACAAGCTTCCATTAAAGTTGGATGGAGGGAGGGGTCTCACCCCAGAATACACCCAATTAACCCATTGGGTGTGGGTTCGGACAAAGAGACTGATCCAGGATTTATTTCCCATTTTCCTTAACATGGTGAGATATTGTGTTTGTTTGGTTTTACATTGACAGAACTTATATTTGCATATATTTGATGCAGATCCTAAATCTGTTGAGCTTAAGTTATAAAGCAGTAATTGGTGGTACAGAGCTATAGAGTGTCGACTGATTGAAGTAAAGGGGACTGTTGAGACTTGAATTCTGAATCAGTTCAAATGTTTCACTTCTGTGTATGTGTTTTTTTTTTGTGTCTGCTTCCACCTGATGTGTCATCTTTAGACCATCCACACAGTTTCTGTGGCTGCTTCTCCTGTGCAGCACCTCCACCTCGACGCAAATGCGCTGCATAAATAAATGTCTGCTTGCTTGCTTTTTTGCTCCTAAGATATGCAGAAATACTCCTCGACTGACACAAAATTACCAACACAAAAGCCTTTGTTGTGTTCATGCATGTGCAGCCGTGCATGTGCGTCTTTGATTACTGAGTGAGGTGAAAGACGAACCGTTTATCTGGGTGCCCTTTATTAAACCATGCTGAAGCATGCAATATTGCAACATTTCACTTTTTTTAATAGCTGAACAAACAACACTTGTTTGGCGCGGATGTCTCCGTCGAGGCTGCTTTCATATATATATTGCCGGCCGTCTTTATATAACCGCGATGTGACTGCTCGTCTTGGCGGGTTCATAAACCCTGTGACAGCCAAATATAGATATTATTCCACCCAGGTCATAATGCACACACACTGGCATTGTAATCTCTCTCATTCGTCTCTCTCTCTCTCTCTCTCTCTCTTATTTAATTAGAATGGGCTCATCTCGCTCACACTGAGTGATGACTGCGCTTCGATGGGAGGGCAGATAGCACATGAGATACCATGTAATTAAGGGCTGTGGTGAGATAGCGTCCGGGGAATCGGTGGCTTCGGTATTAAAAGAAGAAACGGACAGAGTGGCTGTGATTTTCATATTTCAGCTGGTGGGGGAGAGACTTGAAAATGTTCCTTTAGTGATGGATTGAGTTAAACCATGTGATCTGGCAGCTAGTGGTGTCATTGAGACTATTCATTACAGATTCCATAACTCACATTTTCTCTCCAGCCCTTCGCACTCCCACTGTAGCTGCTATGCAGAGCGGTCTCGGGGCTGGGTGGGTTTCCTCTCCCATTTATATTTACGTCTGTCGTTTTTTTCGCCAAATGTTTTTTTTTCTTTTTTTGATTCAGACAGCAGCCTCGACTCTTCCAAACACTGATTCTTTGTCTCTTTCATCTCCACCTGTCTCATCTCCTGTCTGCCAGGGGAACATCTGTGTTAATAAAGCATCCAGAGACACTCTCAACTGATGGGCCGCACTAGAACCGCAGATAAGTGCCGCAGCTGGGCACCGAGTGTACGTCGGCCTCTACAGAGGAGCGCAAGACGTGTACAGACAGCCATGATAGGGAGCCTACTGGGATGAGACATTTCATTCCTGCCCAGCTGTTTTCTGTTAGAGATATAGAGCAGAAGACGAAGCCGAAGCGGTTCAGACGGGGGACACGCGCTTATCTTGTTTTGTGTAATTAAACATCAGAGCTGATCAAAGGGACGTGTGTTAGGTTGGGACTGAGGGGTGAGGAGGGCCGGGACGCGCAAACACATGCAAAACACACCCACAGGCCACCGCACGCTCCACAATGACCTTGATTTGATGATCTGTTTGGGGCTGACTGTCCCGCATTAATGATTTTTCTTCCCCACCCTATTCCCTATCATTCAGCATCAAATGCCAGACATCATTTTATTCAGGAGAACTTTAATTTAAAGTCCCGATTTTTACATTTGCTTTGTCGGAGAACTGCAAACTCTGACAGAGCCTCAGGAACGTTATTTTATTTGATCTATTTTCACTTCATCTATTTCATTTTTTTTTTATTAAGTCATGCTGCACAAAACAAGTACAACTTTTTTTAGTGACTGCTTTTTTTTTCTTCTTTTTTTACTTTTAGTAGTTTTAGACTTCTACATTAACTTTTGTCTACATCTGACCTTTACTAAGCAAGTTACAGCCATTTACCAAAATATTATCGGAGGCGTCATTCAGTGAAAAACAGGTGTAACTCATTTAATTTCAGTAGACGCGTCCAATAAAGTTCAGAGAGTAAACAGAAAGGTTATTAAATATGAAAGAGGACCCCGAAGCAAACATATACCATCCATTGAATATAAAAAGCAAAAGTAATTTAGAAGGAAAAGAAAGTAGAAAGAAACTATGTGGGCTATGTGACAGATTAATGATGCAGAAGTGATGCTGTAATTGCCTTCAGACTGGAGCTGCTGAATGCCCAAACAGGACTTAAATACACGAGTCCAACCACTTCTTTACGTGAGCTTTTAAAGCATATGGATTGAGGATTAGTGGTGCCGAAGTTATTAAACACTTTAGAACAACAGCTTTTTTCAGCCGCTGCCGGCTGTCTAGCTCTGTTGAGGGTAAAAACAAAAGCGCTCGTCTATTCACAGCAAGGTAAACTTGTAATACCACTGATCCTTCTGTCACAAAAAAAAAAGTTCTCCCCATGTCCTTCGCTGATTTCCACTTCCCACGCTGGGTGGTTAAACACATGCGGTCTGCACACTGAAACCGATCCAAACAATGATGCTGCGCGTTCTTCTCCTACAGGATAATTAGCCTCGCGCAGATGAACACTGTCTCACCGATGTGACGGTTGTTTACGGAAAATCCCTCTCAGGTTCAGTCTCAAACTGTTAGGGACACCTGTTTGGTTTTCTTTTTTCAAGGCATATCATTACTGCAAAACAATCACATAGCTGTTACTTTCTAATGTAATATGCTAAACACTGTTTTATGGTGAATGTCCCTTGAAGGAAAGGTATCTGGGTTTATTCTATTGTTAAGCATGTCAGCTCCTTTATCAACTATACAGCAGACTGTGTATACAGTCATTTATTACAGTTGAAATCCTCTCCATTGGCCATGTTTCCACTTTATTCACATGACATATGGAGCTCTCTGACTCCATTCCATGCAGAAATCCGAAGCGGAGGGATGTGGACAGGCTTTCCATCATTACAGAGAGAGAATAGAGTGCTGGGCAAATCAGAGTGGGGTTTTTGGGGCAGAGCAATCTTCCTTAACACAAAGTGAATTAGCTAATCTCAGCGCATAACTGGCATGACACTGGCTGCTCTGAGGCCAGAACATATGGAAGCACGGTCCAGTGACTTCTACTTAAAAGCACATGCAGGCCTAACGGCGTTCACACAAGCTAACACCAGTCTGTGTGTGCTCACACCGGACTTGATGAAATATGTGTCCAGTTGCCTTGAAATGATAAAAAAAATACACTTTTAATCACCGTGTCAGCCTGTGTTTGTCTCTAGTTTCTCAATTCTCTCTCACACACACACACACACACACACACACACACACACACACACACACACACACGTACGCACACAGATGCCAGTTTATCGGATGCACCTAGAACTATTGCAGTGTAATAAGCAGTCCTGCAATATATTATATCTCAGGTATATCAGGTTATAATGTTCAGTTTTGTTTTTCAGCACAAACACTTCCTTATAGGATGTCTGTGCAAGAAGCTTACACCCATGTTTATGTTTATTGTCAAGTCAAGTCAACTGTATTAGTGTAGCGCCAATTCACAACAAAAGTTACCTAATGTCAGTTTTCAGTAAGAGCAGATGATATTCTATGTAAAGGATGTCAGGTGACCAGCACTTCATTATCATAACATTTGGGCATCAAAGGTACTTGATTAGGTTCAGTAAATATCACATTTTGGGTTAGAATAAGTATAAGTATGTTTGTTGTGAACTTGCAGCTGTGACATGACTGCAATGGCTGCAATGTAATCCTTTGGGGCAACTGCCACAGTCAAAGTTTAGTCCATTAAAAGTTCTTGTTCTTGCCAGTGAAAGGCTGAGGTTGTTATTGTAAGTGTCTGTCTGACAACATTACAGAAACAATTCCTTCTAAGATAGACCCTTTTATTTAATAATAAGCCCCCTTTTTTTTGCCGGTGGAAACATAAGTCGTGTTCAGGGAGACGTCTTGCTCTTCCTCTTGCCAGCTGAGGAGAACTACTGGACTAGTTGTTTAGGTATGAGGTTGTGTTGGTAGGGTGACATTATTGTGGAGCCTGTGGTTTGCGTTGCTGTTAAATTGCCTACATCTTTCAAAATGGTCACACATTTTATCACCACATCTGTTTAACATGAATTGAAAGGAAATGTGTTCTAAATTGTTTTGTTAATGGTGAAAGTGCATTTATGCACACCTAACAAGAATGTAATGGCGCTATGTGTCTACTACACGACATCAGTGGAGAGCGCTGACAAATTTGGGACGTTAACGTGTATCAATCTTGATTTGAACACACTGGACTAAAACAGGATATCCGTAATGATGTGATTTCATCAAATCTCAGTAGTTATGTCATCTGGCAGACGCTCCTGCTGCACATGTTTGTACCACCAATCTCTTCTGGTGCCCTTGACTGCAGTTAATACATCAAATCAACTCCTGTTCAACAAATTAGTGTCTGCTAAGTCATTTGTCATTTAATTACGGCTGTTGACTGAAATATGGTAGCTGTGCCCACTAAGACTGAACTCATTCACCGAAGAAGATGGATTTTTACTGGAAACCCAACACAGCTGTGTTGAATAAGGATTTCTTGTGCTGCATTATGCATGCGGAGCGGGCTGCTCCATTCAAAATGGTACTTGTGAGAACACAATATTGAATTTGTAAAATACTCTGAAACATATGCAAATCAGGGCTGGTGGTATAGTATATTAGATATATATTGTGATTGGTGTTATGTGATTTGAATACGTTTACAGTGCCAGGGAGACTCTGGTCATTTCCATATTCCCACCTTAATGGCAGGGAGACAGCTGCCTACCGGAGAATGGAAATCATCTGATGAAATATTAATCCACGAGGAAGAGCAAGACAGCTGGTGTGCAGGGAGTAAGAGGGAGTAACAATGAAAGAACAACACATTTGTCGGACAGAAAGGAACCTATAGCGATGACGTTAAGCAAGATATTCATTTTCACAACTGCAATTAATGAAACATCTGGAACGGGGAAACTTCCCGGTTTATGCACTTGTTATCTTCTCCCTGCTTGTACCTGCTGAACTCTTTACCTTTGCTGCTCCCCGAAGAGATGGTCTTAGTACAAGGAAGTTAAAATGCATCCGTTCTAATAGAGATGTGATCTCCTTTCTCAGCAAAAACCTCTCTCATCCCTAAAGGAGTTGGAAGCCACTGAAGACTTGTGCACGATTGAGAGAGTTCTTCGAAAGACTTCTCCCTTCGCGTTCTCTGTTTTCTCGCTGTCTCTCGTACTCTCTCCCCCACATAGCGCGTCGCTTTTTTTTTTCTCTCTCCTTCTTCTTAGCTTCCTCAGAGTTCGTGAACTCGCCGAATGACTGATTTTCGAGACCGCGGAGCTGTACGTGAGGGGGAAAGTGCTGTCATATCAAAGCTGTCAGGCATTCTCTGTTTGCTTTATGAATCCTGAACGCATCGTTTCCGAGGCGGTTGATGTGAGTGTGCAGACGCTGTCGCCTGGGACAATACGTCTACTGCCATTCGGTATACAGCGAGGGGTACGCAGTCATCCATGTTTGAGGCAACGTGCACTCTATTACTGAACACAAAAACAAACACAACCTTAATACTAAATAAACCTAATGAGGCTGATAGACTCAAATCTGACAAATACAATACACTCTACAGTGAGCTGCCAGTTTATAAGGTAGACCTGGCTACTATTCCTCCAGACAAACACAACAATAAATTGTGTTTTAGATAGTGCTGGTCCAACTTTATCGCCATTTTGGAGGCTGCAGTTAGTGGTACGGCTGAACTTTAGTGTGCTACATGAATGAGAATAGACTCAATATGTGAGGAGGCAGCATCTCCCCCAAGTGGAAAAGTTCAGGTATCTCAGAGTGTTCCTCAGGAGAGAGGAGAGGATTGATTGTGCAACCAAATACAGCAGCTGCAGTAATGTGGGCAGACACATCGGACTGCAGCGGAGAAGAGGGAGCTTAGAGGAAATCTTGTTTTACAGGTTCAGTGCTTGTTTCTGTCTTCACCAATAGCCATTAACTCTGGCTTTGCAGAAAGGAAGGATCTGAAACAAGAGGTAGAAATGAGGTTTCTCCGTCTAAAATCCAGTAAGGGTCTCTTTGCTCAGCTCCCCGATCCTACATCCAGATGAGGTGTTCCTGAGAAGTCATTTATTACTCTGCGTATGATGTTTCTTTTGACTGAAAATTGTCTTGAGAATGAAACTCCTCAGACTGCAAGTCTAAGGAGAAAAAACACACCAACGGATAAACCCTGTGATTTTAGGCCCTCTGTGACCTTTTGTCTGATGCCGCAATTGTTGTTTTTTGGCAGGTTTCTCGACATTTTTCATCCATCCTACACTTTGTTTTCTGAAGTGTTAGTTCTAGCACGGTTACAGTCTTTTACTGTTCATTTAAACAATGTTAATGTTCCAGCTGCTTTGCTGCAGAATGAGGTAATAAATGTTAATCTGGACTTTCTGCTTCTATAAACTGCTTGTTCCTGAGAAATTTACTTTTAGATGAATTCTTGGAATTGAAGCTTCATTTATGCTTCTGAACTGAATCTGCGTTGTGCCTACAGCATGGCCTCTGTAGCCTGACAGCACCTCCCCACAGTGACGCAGACTGCAGTGACTGTGGTTGATCTGCCTGGTAGAGACGCATTTTACAGCTTCTCTGGTGGTTAGCGGCAGTGCTTGCACCAAGGATCGTGACCTTTAGGTTGCCCAGTACACAAACTTCACTCTTTGACCATACCGTCTCACCTCACCTGACCAGCTGGATGCTGCTTTTTGCTGCCGGAGTGTCTCTGAGCTAGAGAGAGCGAAACTGTCAGATGTCCAAAGGGCGGTCTGCCCGTCCACGAGCAGCCCAGTGGCGAACACAAACACTCTGCCTGCCCACTTTCCCTCGCTGAGAGATACGGCTGCGAGCCGAAGAGGTCGGCATGTTTACCAGGGAAAGTAAACTGCTGGCAATCCGCTCACCACCTGCGCATGTATAAATGCTTACTATTCTGCAGGTCACATGCTTAAGTCACATTGTAGGCTCTGTGTTGAGCCTTCATGCAAACACAAAGCAGCCTCGACTGGGAGGAGATTCTTGGGCAGAGCCAAAAGAAATTGATCTCTAAGCCTGGAAGAAGCACAATGATTTCCCCAGTAGCAGCAGGTGGAAAGGAGGTTGACATTTGAGCTATTCTCAACAGTGAACCACCTTCATTACCCATGATGCAACTTAGACACTGAATGACATCACTGGAAGGGATTTGTCAGGTTATATGCAGCTTCCTCTGGAGCCACAAATGGCCTCATACTACTTTTTCACATATGCAGTAGAACTCCCCAAGACCTGTAAACACACTTTAATGTGTACAATTTGTGGAGCCTCCCTTCAAATACTTATTCGTGGGTAACCCTGTTTACATTCCTAAGTCTCTTCTTTTCCTTAACCCTTATGTGACCCTTCTGCCACTGCCCTCGTCACCACACGACACTTCCTTTCACCTTAGAACTCTAAGCCAGGGCCTCGCCTTGGCAGCATCCTGCATTTCACTGAAAAATGCTGTTTCTCTCCCCAATTACCATCTTTCCCTGTATGCCTCCGTTATCCTGTCCCCACTTTTGAGATGCTAGCAACCGTTTGCTTTCCCCCAGTAATGTTGTTTTGAGTGGCGGCTTGTACCGCGGCTCCTGTGAAGTCTCCCTCGCGACAGGCAGGTGCAGCGTGGCTTCTGATCTTCCAGGTGGCTCTCGCCGTGATACTTTCCCTCACCCCTGTTCCATCTCCTCACATCTTACAACTCCTCTTTTTCACATATTTTTAACCCCCCCTGCCACACGTATTCCTCGTAACTACAGTTGAAAGACAGACTTCTCTGACGCACAGCCCTTGATCCCTTTGCCCTTTCTGTGTGTCGCAGGCGAACTAAGGGGGCCAAAGTGATGCCCTGTAATAGCAGCTGAGCAGAGGGATGGTGCTCTGTGCGACAGGCGGCTGTGGTGGAGGTGACGATAAGGACAGCACAGCTGATATCAGTTTACCGCGCTAATGAGGCATGAAGGAGCCCCGCACAACTCAGGATTTTCCCCCTCATTCCCTCCATCCGTATCACTCCTTTAAAACGCTCTTATTTTCCATCGAAACCTAATCTGTAACCCCGCAGCATCGAGGGCGCGACGCCTGCGGAGGTAGCGCTCACTTTAAAGCTCACTCATTTGCCGAAGCCGGTGATGCAAGTTATGCAAACTTGTTGTAAAAGTGGAGGAGAAAGTTGCGCTGGGAGAAGGTTGTGACTTTGTGTTTTGCGAGGGGTCAGGTGTTTACTTCACGATAACACGTTATCTCCACTCGCTCGCTGAGTGCTCGTGTGATGATAATACTGTAGAATGTTTTTTGTGCTCCTTTTATTGGCTGATTCCTCTCTTTATCTGCTCCATAATCATTCCCTACACACTGACATCATTACCGAGATGGATTTTCTGGGTGAGGGAGTTAGGCTACAGAGAGAGAGAGAGAGAGAGAGAGAGAGAAGGGAAAGGGAGGGAGAAAGAAAGCCTCTTCTCCATCTTTTCATTAATCACAAATCAGTATATTTCCCTCTGGAGACCAGACCACTCAGTGGGAAGGAGAATAGGCTCTTTCTCCCCTCTTTTTATCTCCCTTCTGTTCGATACATTCCCCTCCCTTCCTCGTCTTCCCGGGATTTCTCCAGGCTCTAAATGCCAAACCAATAAACCACGAAACAAAATTCCCCGTCCTCCCTCTCCCGCGCCTTCTCAAACAGACTGCATGTTCAGTATTTTAATAAAAATCACAGCTTAGATGGTCACATCTGAGAGAGCAGACGCACGCGCCCGAGCGCACACGGACACGTACACAACAACGCGCGCATGCTGTCTAATATATTTCCAGAGTCGGTTCGGTGTAACCTACTGCTCCACGCCTCAGCAGCCACTGTGACTATTAGTGGGATCTCACAGGGCTGAATAAGCAGTGGGATTGTTCAAGTTGAATAACAACACGGCGAACTTCTCAAATACGGCTCTCCGAGCACAAATCACAGCAGCGGAGTGGGGGAGGGCTGTCAGTTTGACGAGAAGCGGGGATGATGCAGCGGTGTACACAATCAAAGAAAGAAATACGTTGCGAAGGGAAGAGTAAAACAATAATGTGGGTTACTCCAACTCACAGATCCGGGGAGAGCAGTTAATGCTCCACTTCCTGTTTTCCCCGCCTGTGCACACAGAGGAACCCATCCTTTCATGAGCACATATATATGACCTTGATGTGCAACATAAACAGCGCTCTATCATGCTCAACAGTGCGATGCACAGGGAGACAATAAGTGAGTGGGATTCTACTGGTGGCACAGTTGAGACCGCTATCTCATCTTGGATATCTCCGCAGCATCAACTGCGGCCTGCAAGCTATTGGTGTCACACACACAAGCAGCCACACTAACCTCATTTTGTCATTCTTTAACCGCCACAGGAATACTGTGGCAAAAAATAACAAAACTTTGCAGATATTTTTGGTTCACATGTAAAATAAGAGCACAGGGTGATAAGCGTTCTGGATGTGTGTGTGTGTGTGTGTGTGTGTGTGTGTGTGAGTGAGCGATTCGTGCATGTCGATGTTTTGGTGTGCCACCTTGAGTCCCAGCAGAAGCGAGGCAGTGAGGGCAGAGAGGAGAGAGGATAATGATCCCGCTGATAACGGAGGGGTGGAATCTGGTAAATGAGGCTGGATATGCACAGTGCTGCAGGCTGTTCCTTTGCACCCTGTGTCTCACACACACACACATGCACACACACACGCCCACACAACTAACGGCTCGAGAGGTGTGCGCTGTGTGCAAAACCTTGTCACACACAAATCAGTGGCAGAGCAGCTTCCCGGAGCTCCTCGCCTCCCATGAGCCCGGGTGAGTGTGTGTGACCCTGGCACTGGTGTCGCGGAGGCAGCGCTCGTTTCACAGAAACAAGAAGCACTTTTATATCCGTCTCTACTCATGTGAGGTTTTTAAACACTATTTTAATGGCAGCACAAATGTGCCTGCAGAGTCAATGAGCTACAGCCACGCTTTGGTTGTTATTGTTGAGCCAGCTCGCGCCTGACATGATGAATATGTTGTTTTGGTCCAAAAGTTTGAACTTTTGCTTTTGAACAAAAATGGCAAATGACAAATTAAAACAAAAAAGTATATGGTGTCGACTACATACAACTCTATTGTTGCAGTTGCAGAAGTATGCCTGTGTTATCACGTGATTAAAACCAATCCTGTGTGCAAATTTTCATTTAAAATCCATTCATAACATTTAGTTGGCAAACGTCAGGCTGTTGGTGAACATCAGTGGCCCGGTGTCTCCCGCACTGTTGGCACTAGTTGGCCCTCGTGCGGCTTTTCAGCCGACAGAGCAAACTGAATCGGTGGCAGAACCCTTCGCTTAGAGGAATCACTCTGACAATCTGGCTGTCCGACTAAGCGAATCACTGCAGGAGAAGAGACAAGGAGAAGAAAGAGTAAGCCCCTCAGGCCAGTCGTCCATGCGATGAACTCAATTAAATTGTAAGCAGGCTTTTCCACCAATAAACATATATATGTAGCTCCTACTCCAAATAAAGTACATCCATTCAATATGATGTTTTATCAAACAGCTGAGAAAAAATAATTACATGAACTATTTAACTGACTTAAACCAGTATAATTAAGAAATGAAATAATAAGGTACATTATTCTTCACACACACTACGGTTTCCCCTTTTTTGAAGACAAATACTGACTACCGCCACCTAGTGGTTTGGAGGGCAATTTCCTCTCACACAGGTGCAGGAGCAAGATGGCTGCCTGCTGTAGTCTCTACCGTGTGGTCAAGTGCAGCCTTTGTAACTAAGAGGAGTTTCCATATGTTGCACATTTGTGATAACTAGCCACCACAAGTGATGCAAACTAACTAATTCAAATCATAAAAGATGAAATAAAAATAAGTTTCACGGTCTTGGTTTAATGGTCCGTGTACCTCCTCTTCGTCCCTCTATGATGAAGTCTAAAGTGTAGTTCAGGCTTATCAGCTTTCAGGAGCAAATTGTGTCCCGTATCCATCAGCTGAATGATCCACTTGTAGATCTTATAGAAAATCCTACATTGATACCGTCTGAAGAACAAAGGCCGACGCTTTGCAGCACACGGCTGATCTGGCTTTGATTACCCCTTGCAAAAGCCCCAATCAATAGATTCCAGAGCTAAGATGATCCGTAATTGTGTCAGTCTGCCGCTCTTCATATCACCACTGTCCCCCAATCAGACATTAATGATCAATTATGGGCGGTGTTGCTGGGGCGAGCAGAGATCAATGAGATAAATGGGGTGGTGGTTGTGGGAAGGAGAGACAGGGAGACAGAGAATAAGATCAGAAACAGAACGATGCTGCTCTGACGCTGACATATGGCACAGCACGACGTACAGCACGACGGTTTCTCAAAGTTCGGCATTGCTATGATAAAATGTTCCGAGATCACAGGGTAATAATGGCATGATTAGACTTATCAAGGGTGGCACATTCCTCTCCGTCTGAAACTGTGAAGCATTTTGTCCCTTAAGGATGAAAAGTGCTATATAAATGCACTCCATTTACCATCATTAACTACTCAAAGAACAAGTGAACAAAGCAGCTCAGGGCCCCGGCGAGCGAGTAAAATGAGTATGTCATATATTTGCATTTTCCCTACCGAACACAGATTTACATTTGCATTCATTATTTAAGTGATGTCCGTTGTCCCCTGTACGTTTTTTTTTTTTTTTGGGGAGGGGGCAGGGGGGGTGACGCACACTGAAAAACAAATCTATTCTTACGAGGAAATATATTTAAATCAACCAACAACAATAAGTAGTCTCTCTTTTACACTGGTGACTTGCTGTGAGACCACACGATGTGTTATTTATAAGACACGTTGTATGTTATATCGTCGGTGCGGCCGGGCACTGGATTCATCGCTCCCGTCATTGTCTCTGGCTACCGTCTCCTTTCTGCACATTCTGCGAAAATAAATGTGTTCACATGCCATCTCAGTGGAGCAGGTTGAAACTGAGACTGAAATAAAACAGAAAAATAAATAACTAAATAAATAAAAACAAGGGAAAGATGGAATTTTATACATAGAAGGCAGGCTTGGAAAAACCCAGCAGCTTGTTCACGAGTCTGACGTAATGGAAACACTTTAATATTTAATTGAAGTGTCGTGAAATTAAAAGGCTCAAGGAGAAGAGGCAGAGGACGGAAAATATGGAGGCACAGGGAGAGAGAGAGAGACAGCGAGCGAGAGAGATAAACCGCTGAAAAATGAAACAGCAGCTCACCTCTCGTTTAATCACAAATATGTTGATAATGGGTTATTATCTTTGACGGAGGAGGCCCTCGACTCGCATTATCAGAGGAGGTGTTTGCTGACTGCGAGTGTCCTCTACACAACAACATCAAGGGTCCCTGCGCTTCCAGCAATTTGGAAGCGGGCGCTCTGAATCTGCACGCGTCATGCTTTTAAATCCAGCTTGATACCGTATTGACGTCCAGGAATACGCTGTAGAGAAAAGATCTTGGATCCATTTTTGACCCAGGGTGGTTCTGGACCTGGACTACACCCTGCTATCAAGGCCAGTCTGCCCCAGAGAAGCAGAACAGTGACCCCCTGTGGATTCTCCCAGATAATACAATTGCAACATGACGTCACCCTGAGCTGAAAAAAACTTCTCCATACTTTCTAATCAGCCTTGTTTGTATTGGATGCAAAGTTTGTCACTCATAAATGTACATTTGCAGGTTTTCAAGCAAGAAATGGGGCTACAACTTCAGCAAAGACCGTGAAGACTGTGAGACTGTGCTTTTAGTGAATATTGTTAATTAAGTTACTTTATATATTCACTTGATATCTGGCAAGTTTTTAAATATGAGGATTATTTGTCAGCCCTAATGCCAGGATATAATGTTGGCAGTTCACGTTTCTGTACAGCCACAAAGACCTCCAAGGTTGAAATTTGTAGGAAAAGTTGGCATATCACAATTTTTTGTTATTACAAGCCAACACGGCTGGCAAACAGCTGACTGCAGTGTTTGTAAGGACAGCTGGGGACGTTTGCATCTTTTTTTTTTCTGGTGACCGAAACCAGCTGTTTTTCCACATCCAGTCAAAACATCTGCATTCTTGAACATAGCAACCAAAACAAAGAATATTTTAAGCCAAACCATGATTTTTTTTTCTAAACCTAACCAGAAAAGAAGCACAGCTAACATTTGTTCTGGCGACTGGGATGTTAACTGTGTCGCTGCTTTCTAGGATAAATGAAATCGCGAAGGAAAAAAACGAACACAACTGTCCTACAAACATATGGCACACACAGTCGTAGCAGAATCTAACGCATAAAAACACAGTTTTTAGAACTGACACACTTTCATCTGGCTTTTCTAGAACATGCTCCGGGCTTTGACTAATTAAGACTCGCTGTGCATTTAGATCCAGCCCCCATTCTCTCCATCACATCCACACACATCACGTCCAGCATGTCACAGGGACATAATGCGTATTACACACCTCAGAGAGGGTTTGACACAACGTGTCCCAGGTGTGAAAGGGCCCATGTTGGACTTGACATGCCGCTGGCAGGTGATTAGCAGCGAGTCAGGCCTTGCTGCCCCCCATCAGATATTACAGCACAGAAGGTTCCTTCTCTCTAATACATAATTATAGAAGTCATATGAACGTCCTTCACATGTCTGGAGGGCGTTAAAGCATTTACAGAGAAACCAAGAGCGCGCAGAGAGAAAAGAACACCGTTGTTCTGTAGGTTTGTTTGGTTGGTTGCGGTCACGAGAGGATGTAAATTCAGTAGCTGCTACTTTACAGGCGGACTCTCCTCCACACAAGGTGGTGATGGAGCGGTGAGAGGTCACTAATGATTCTGTCAATCAATACCTCGGCTGCTGTGTCACAGCGGTCTCCTCGCGACCTGCCAGGCTTGTCACTCATACCCGGCCCACCTCAGACCCTGCAGAGACCCAGCACACCCACGCCCGCACCGTACAGTACATCTTATCTAGGTGGGAGATTATGACAAGAGGGATCATGTTGAATTAAATCTGCAGCCTACAGGTCCAGCATCACTCCCTCCCGAGAAATGAGAAAGAGTAAAAATGTGTAGGCTGCCTCTTCAATCAATTTACACCTAATGAATGAAGAGGAATGATTAAACACGTGAATTGCCTCCATGAGGCTCCAATAAAGCTAAACTAATTCTTGGGAATCCTTAAATCGGCTGACCTAGGCCTTTTCTTTTGCATTGTCGTCGGTATTACAGTAACAGGATTGTGAGAGCTTTGGCTCCAGATACACCCATCCTCCAGTGACGAGGAGACTACTGGTGGGGGTTAGCATTAATTTCCAAAGCCTTATGTTGCATTTGCATAATTACCATAAATCATCACAGGGATGTTCTGGTCCGCAGTGGAAGGAGAAGCGGGAGAGTCTGGTGGGATAATATGCATTAGGCCACTGACTCGACGGCAGACGTGGTGATGATGAAGAATAATTTTTGTGGGTTCTTGTAACAACGTTAAGCGAACGGAAATTGCAGGACTGCAGATCGCTGCGCTGTATATGTATTTTTAATATAATACATCATGTCTCAGAGGGGGTGCTTTGACTTCATTTTTAAAACTCCTGCAATGATAATAATCCGCTGCTGATTCATGTGGATGTTTACTTCGCTGTAGAACATTAGATTTACTTTTCTTTTTTTCTCTCCCAGCGTTACCTGACTCGACTGTAGACAAACTGTTCTAATATACATTGAAAAAAGCTCAAGTATATTAAACACAAAGTGACATTAAAGCACTTTCCCTTCCCCGCCTTCGCCTAACCTATCGCTGAATGGTGCCTCCACGATGAAGTGCATGTACAGTAAATACAACAGAATGAGGGCACGCTGCGCCCGAGGGGGGAGTCATTCATACAATAACAAATGCCCGGGCCTCAGCGTAATAACCATTCTACTCGAGGTTACACTATAAGTGACCTTTCCATCTATAGTAATGAGAGGTTGGCCTGTACAGTAAATAGAATGAAAATGACTGCGAGGATTAAGATGATGCGAGCTCACTGACAGGGCAACATTTTGCACCCTACAGTGGATTAGACGGGTGAAAGTGAACGTGACGGGTTAAACGCTTTGACACCGCTGGCTCAGTAATCTGCTGAAGTTCTACCGCTTTGTGTGGCGATGAATTAGAGTCGGGCACGGCGAAGTCACTGGGTTACTTCAGGACAGCTCGGAGCACACCTTGAAGCCAACCTAGAAGCTGAATAGGTGGTGCAACGCCGCTGAACGTCGCTTATCTCGGAGAGTTAAACTATTGCTCTATGCACCTGAGCAGACATGCAGGAACTCCACAAAAAATAAAAAAATAAAAAAATAAAAAATTCCCCCAAACTTTACCTAACCTAGTTTATCTCTCTTGTCAGGCTTCCATAGCTGCTGCAGCTGCATGACCTGATAAAGCCAAGAGAACAGTAGGTGGGTGAGCGATAAAGAGACAAAAATTGAAACAGAAGGAGAGAAAGAGAGAGAGGAGAAAAAAAGAGAGGGAGGGACATTAAATATGAAAAGGCAAAGGCAAAAATAAACTATGACATGACAGGGGGGAGGGAGGGAGGGAGGAGGGGGAAGTTAAGAGAGCGTTGATGGAAGGGGCAGAGATGGAGAAACATGACAGCTGGCAGACCAGGGAGGGCGGCGCCGCTCCACTCTGCTCTGCTCAGGCCTGGTCTCACTGCACCTTAGCAGGCCAGATGGACCGACCTGCCCCTGTGTGCCCTTCACCAGCCAGCAAACAGTCACACACACACACACACACACAAACACACACACATCTATGGTCCGTAAGTAAACAAAGTAAATACACAGTTTGTACCTTCATCATACGCTTGTTGATCTGACATGGCACTAAACAAAGTTTTAAGCAAATTTTAAGCACTAAGGTAGAATATTTGGATCATTAAAAGGCCCAGTCATTCCTTGTGGCAGGGGTGCACCGACGTTTTTTCCCCCTGGAGTCACCAAAACCAAAAAACTGCCACGTGTCTAAAGCAAACACTTATTGTAAAGTATTGTGTTGTGAAGGTGAGAAATCACAAGGTTCCCAGGTTCCTTTAACTGACTGCTCTCCTGCACAAAGTGCCACTCTGCCTGCTGCGCAAAATAATTAGATTACAGGTTATGAAAAAAAATAATGATAAGGGGATTCTTCAGATTTAAAGAACACTTTCCATTACAAAGAATAAAAAGGCAAAAACAATGATTTGCTGTAATTTAAAAAAAAAAAAAAAAAAATCACAAGGGACCAACTTTGAAATGCAGATGGCACTTTGGGCAATGCTGTTTATGTTAAATGAATGCCAGAATAAAACTCCAAAAAAAAAAAGCAGAAATATCCATTTTTGTGCCCTTGTTCAAATATTCAAAAAAAACACATCAGACAACAAATGCCTTGGGATGTTACTTTCCACATCTTGAGGTTTTTGCTGTCACTAAAAAACGTCAACATGTGTGTTTGCCACATTTCCCCCAGAGGAGCAAAACCCCCCACAGTGATACAGGATCTCCCTCTAGTGTCAAAACTCTGCTACTACATCATCAATCACGGTTCAGCACCACAGACACGGACAGCTCCAGTACCCCAAAATCCACCAGAAAAACTTAAATTCGGAAATCCGATACACCTCAAAGTTTTAAGGAATTAACAGAACAAACATCTTCACAGGTTTAAATCTTCTCCGGGTGTTTGTTTTCACCCTCATTTCTCGAGTAATTTAGTGGCAATCCCGCAAGAAAAACATTCAGCCGGTCCCCAAACAGTATTGATTGATTTCCGGTTATAAAAACACATCTATCATCTAGACAGTCTGAAATTAAAGCTGTAGTGGCCTGTGTGTCCTCGCTCCGGTGTCTGCGTGTGCTCCCTCTCCCCCTCGTGTGTGTGTGTGTGTGTGTGTGGGTGGGTGGGTGTGTGAGTGTATGTAGGTGGTCGAGCTGCCGTGTGCTGTGTGTTGATGCGGTATAGTATTATGAAACAATAAAATTCAGACAGCTGATTCATATCTGGGCATAAAAGCCAGAGTTTTGTTAGGTTCCTGTTTAATGAAACCTATAATTTCTGCCTCCCTCTGCGGTGTTGCTATGGAGCGGAGGGATCGATCATAAAGAGAGATATCCGGGGCCGCTCTATTTCCACCGGATCGCCCTGACGGAGAGTTTAAGAGCTAAGTTGAAAGTGTGAAAGATCATTTACACGGCGAAGAGTCGCATATCAAACGGCATCTCAGTCGTGCGCTGACGTGGGCACGCACACAGGCGCGCTCGCACTCGTGCAGCAAGGTTTTGTCAAAGACTGATGTCACGGGCACAAAGGTTACAAATGCAATCACTTAGAGACAGAGGTGTACGCGGGTGTGCATGCATCCATGAAAGTATTGACTATTGAGAATAGTGTCGTTGGGTCGACGGACACCACACTGACAGAAATTCAGACACAGTGCAGCTGTCACATCAAACAAATGCACGACCTTAAGGAAAAGAGGCACAGAGAGAGAAAGTGTATGATGACAGACAGTTAAGACGAAACAGCAGGTATCATGTGGACCGATCGACTGGGTTAACAACAGCAAAAGAAAAAAGGGGGAAAAAAGGAATCCTGAGCTCATACGAGAGGAGAAGCTGAGTTTCCCCACAGAGGAGAGCAGATCTCCAGCATCAGCACATTCAACCAGTGAAACCAACATCTGTTTTTCCTCTATCTTGACCTCGGGGGGGGGGTTAATGCACACACACACACACACACACGTTTTCTCTCAGTGATGATCATCTGCTTTTGTCAGAAGGTCTCAGACACTGAGCTAAGCATTTCCCAGCCATCCCAAAGGACCCCAAACACCCCCCTGATGTTTACTGCGTGCTCTCCATAACCTCCTCGGCCTCACCGTCAACTACTCACATCACGTCTTACCGTAAAGCTTCCGGAGAGAGTGCACATTTATTCCAGTCGCTCACCACTCTGGATTATCTTCGCTCCTGACCTCCCTTTTTATCCACAAGAATCGAAATCAAACAGTCTTCCTCTGCATGTAAGCTTTTCTCTGTAGCGATTGAGTGGACAAGTACCACCTAAGTGTGCTCATACGCTCAGCTCTCCCAGCCGTCTCCGAGATTTAACCTGTCTGTTGACTTCGGGCTCAGAGATTAGCAGAGAAGTGTACACACACTTGCTATTCAGCCAGAAGGCTGCGGCCGACGCCGGTATAGAATCATAATGACCAGAACAGACGCAGCGGAGAAAATCCTGGGGATTTTATTGTGGTCTGGTTAAATGAAGGGAAGATGTGCTGAATGAGAATAGCTGTTATCACTGATTTCAATTCTCAGTGTGCTGCTGCTCAGAGAGAGTGTGTGTGTGTGTGTATCAGACCAAATCCTTGTATATTTACTCTCTGCTGTGAGTCTGCATTCTGAAGAAATCCTCTGAGAGATGATGCCCTCTTCTGGACACGAGTGGGACTACACTCACTGTCCCAGATTCACCACATGAAGCAGCATGAAACTACCAAACTTCAGCATCCTAACGTGTTTCATACTTACAACGCAAGCCTCAAAAGCCCTAAAATATCCCTGCACGTGTCCTGTCTTTTCAACCGTCCGAGCAAAGACACACACCCTCCTCCTGAAACACTTGTCAGTCACAGCGTTCCATCACCTACCAATTTGTAACGGGGAACACGTCTGACTTACCGGGGTGCTGCCGTCCGACAGGGTCGTCATGCTGATCGACATGCTCATCTTGTCAGAGGAGGAGATGGAGGGCGGGGAGGGGCTCCTCTTCTCCGCTTCCTGTCTCTGGAGGAAGTCGCGCCAGGCCCGCTGGATACTGCACGTAGAGACGACATGTAAGCACAAGGCTTCGGTTGTGAAGCATTTCTGAATTGCTCTCATATTAACAATAAAAGCACAATAATTTCTGCCACTAGGGGGCTCTCTAGCAAAACACAACAAAAAGATGTTGTTGGGAGCCAGACCTTTTTGGAGGAATAATCCCCCGGATTGATTTACTTTGAACGACGAGATTACTTTTTAACTCCGGGGATTAAAACTGCCAAGTGGGGCTGGATGATAAATATCCTTTCTCCATGAACAGAGTGTAGCTCTGATTAGTCTTTGCATTAACCATGAACTCTAGTCTAGATCAGATGATGCACTTCTCTCCTCTGTTACTTTGTCACTTTAATGCCCACTTCCTCCGCAGGATAAATGAGTGCTGACAAAGGTGACACATCACTTTGTGATCTTTTAGAGGTTACTGTGCCAAAAAAAAAAAAAGGAATGAAATGGTTCGGTCAGAGGTTGGCCTGAATTCAAGATACACACACCCTTTGTGCATGCCTGACTGGGGCGAATAAACATAAATAATCACAAAGGATCCTGTGAAAAAGTCTCACGAGTGACGCAAGGTGATCCTAACTCTAACCCCAAACAATCATAGCTGAGGTGAAGCTTTAAAAGTTTTGCCCATGTTATGTTAAGTCATGTTCATCCCTGAAGTTATAGCAACAGGTGACCGAATGAAAGAAGATCTTACATATTATATCTTTAAGGCAAAGTAAATCAGTTCCTTTATAATTCAATTCAATTATGACCTCATAATGTTTCATTTGATTAACCTTTAAAAGAATAAAAGAGTATTTCATAAGTGAAAAGTGAAGACTGGAGCAAAGTCCCCATTGATTGAGAGGTATCTTATTCTTTACTCCCATCCTGTTAATTATCCTGCAGTCTGATTTATCTTTCCTACTTCATGAGGGGATATTGAGTCTACCAGTTCAGAGAAATTAAGTATCCAGAGAGCTGGAATTTTGTTTTATTAGAAAAACTTTATTAAAAGCAAAATTGGAGTCCTCAGTCGCTCCTCTTCAGCTGCAGATAGAAGATATACTCACATCAACACCTTGGTCTCATCGGGCGGCACATTGATATTGATGTTGTTGTCGAGGTCCATGGTCAGATGATTACTGAGCCGGGAGAGAAGGGGAAGGGGTGTAGGGGACATTCAGAGGACACACACACACGCGCACACACACACACACACACACACGCACCCACACACGCAAGTAAGTCCAATCTGAGTCCGGGTTATCAGTAATTAAACAGCGATGGCTGGGTGACATCTGCAGGGAAATGGGCTTTCACAGGAACACAGGAAGAGCAGGCTGCTCATTCTGTCTGTGTGTTGTGTTTACTGTATGTGTGTGTGTGCATCTGTATGTGTGTTTGTGTGTGCGTAAACCCACCTCTGCAGCTGGAAACATCCTTCATTAACATGCTTGAAGCCGCTCTGGAGGCTCTTCAGCTGCTCCTGAATACGAGAGAGACGGATCGAGAGACAAAGAGACAGAAATAAGAAAAAAATGACCGCTCACACATGTGGCCTTGGTGCAGAGGCCTGTGCAGTAAGAGGAGATCCCTACAGTCTGTGTGTGTGTGTATGAATGAATGCTTGGCAGATGTGTGATCATTGTGCTGAGCTCAGGGACCCCCGCAGCAAGTGGTTTGGCAGCATTCTGGCTCAGTTAGATGTTTTTCCTGTGGAGTTACTGAAGTAAGCCATGGAAGAAGTCAGCCAAAGTGCTGGCTCAGCGTTTTTTTTTAAAGGCATTTGGCCCAGAAGCGCTGAGAGGAAAGTCAAACACGGGCAGAGACGGGCGAGGCTGGGAGAAGATGCAGCGGGACATAATTCATGAACCGCGGCACAGTTGTTGCACAGATGCGGCGGACACATCGGGAGATTACGGCGATGAAACTTTACACTTTCGCTAAAACGACTTCGCCTGCTGCTCTCCTCCCCCTCGGCTCCGTCCTCCAGCTTTAATAGTGCTGTGTAATGAGGACAGGCCTGCCTCTACATAATTGAGCAGACTAATTCAATTACAAGGGAGCAACAAAGTTTAAGTGGAGCAGTTCCTCCTGATGAGCCAAGGGGGTCGCATCAGGGCACTAAGCAGCTACAGTGTTTTTGTTTGTGTGTGTGTGTGTGTGAGGGTGTTTACAGTGAAACCTGCAAAAATCCCCCCACCTTTATTTGACTTCTTGTTTGATTGCTCCATTACCGCATAATGAAGTATGCATGGAAGAATATATTACATCTATTAGATGGCAGATTGGCCTATAAAGTGAGTCACACTAAGAAATATATTGCGTCCATTAGATGAACGACCACACTAAGAATAATGGCTGCACTGCAGTGGCTGCTTGGCGTTTAGGTGTTTAATATTCAATATATAGCAATATATAAGCTTCCCCCTTAACAACTATGAAACGTACCCTTTAGAAGTGTAAATGAGCACATACATACCGTATGTATCTAACTCAAACACTGTCTCGCTGAATTTTGGCTGAGCGGGAAAGTCGCAGTCAGGAAAAAAAAACGAAAAACACCAGCGTCATGTCTGTTTTTCTCTTCTTTTAATAAAATGCTCTATCTTGTTTGGCTCTGTGTCCAATTCCACTGTGGCAGGCGATGTTGTTTTCTCATTACTCTCCCTCCAAGACAGAACAAGCAGCTCATTAGACAGAATCAAGGACTTTGACTAGTGATCAATGAGCGCTTCAAGCTGCTGTTTTTCATCTCTTTTCTGTCTGTCTTCGCCTTCTTTCTCACTTTCTCCCCCCCCAAAAGAAAAGAAAAAATTACGCGGCTCGGACTGTAGATTCAGCACAGCCCGGACTCTTCCGCTTTTTCGAGAGTCAATGTCACCTCAGCCCTTTCCAAGAAAAATCCATCTTAATTCAATCCTGGATGGAAAGCTGTCTCTTTCCGGGTACAGTGCGGTCCATCACTCTCACACATACGCACATCCAGTCAGACGCCTTTTTTTAAACAGCCTCCCCCAAAAAAAAGTGCCATTGGGGAATTTGGAGATAGGCAGGAGCAAGTCAGAGGAGGATGAAAAAGAAAGAGAACTGAAGAAAAGAAGAATGAACTTAAAAAGACACAAAAATAACTTCAAGTCAGGGAGATGCAGAACGAAGACTCAGATAGTGAAAGAGACAACGAGTGAAAGAGAGTGTGTGTGTGTGTGTGTGTGTGTGTGTGTGTGTGTGTGTGTGTGTGTG
>JARJLU010003349.1:0-19747 GCA_030272975.1 Sparidentex hasta
CCCCCCCCGGATTTCACGGACAAGATGAAAAAGCTTGTCAATGCTGGACTCAAACTCACACCACGTCCAAATCCCAAATCCCCTAAATCTCTATCACGGCCCAGCCCCCATCCCACTGCTACACTTGAAACATAATCACCAAAATGTCATCGCACCCCTCCACCTCCTCAGAATCATCCACTCTCTCCACTGTCTGAAGACAGCAAAGCACCCATGGACACACCCTGGCCATGAGTTACTCATGGACACCTAAATACTGCAGAGATATTTTGGTGACCTTGTGAAGTTCATCCATCCATTGTGAAGTTACTATCTGCACTGACTTTGTGTGTTAATTGTTGGTGACATCCATGTCGAGAAAACCTGAGGACAGATGGACTAAAGAACTGCGCTGATAACTCTGGACTCACTCAGCATGTGAAGCAGCCCACACACAACAGGGGCCACATCCTAAACTTAGTTATCTACTCTGGGATCTGAACATTTCTAAGGTTCTGGTATCTGATGTTGCTCTCTCTGATCATTACTGTATTTTCATTGAGAGGGACATAGTACCTGTGTACACAAGTGTTCAAATGTCTCAAAACATTACATCACTGAAAGCACCAGTAACATATTCATTGAGGCTTTCTCTTTCATACTCCCCCTCTGACAGCTTCTCTGTCAATGAATTTGCATATCATTTCAGTTCTAAAATGACAAATGTTTTAGACGCAATTGCACTCACTATAGTGAAGGTGGTCTCTGGTAAGAAAAAATCTCCTAGGAGGAATGCAAATGCTGGTCAAAATGTCGAAAAGCTGAGCGCAGGTAGCGAAAAACCAATCTCCAGGTTCATTTTGACATTTATAAAGAGAGACTAAACATTTTTATTTCTGAACTGAAGAAGTCAAGGCAGTCCTTCTTCTCAGACATTATCACCAGGCTAAAGAATCCCCCTGTGCTAGTGGCCTCTGATCAGCTATCTACCAGGGCCTGTGATGAATTAGCATCCTTCTTCACTGACAAAGTTCAGAAAATTAGACAAGCGGTCAGTGCAGCATTGCCATGTACAGCAGGTGTGTTTTTCCAAGAGCTGAACAATAACTTTCAACTGCATCACAGCCCTGAGACTGCGCTAGTCAAGTTCCTCAGTGACATTCATTTAAACATTAAACATCTTGGTTATCTGGCATCTTCTGTTACCATGTTTACAAGCCTGCTCATGAACAGCATGCTCCTCTGTGGGGAGGGGCTTTGAAGGCAGGGCTGCAGCAGCAGAGAGGAAGGAGGGACCTGGGAGCTGTATCATTCAAATATTCTGGCTAAGTCCAATTTTTTTCTCAAAACACCGCTTTAAGCACAAGGTTCTGATGTTGGGTGTAAACTGGTGTCAGCATTTATTAACCTTAATATTGACACAAAGTGGAAGCTACAGCCTGTACAAGTTTTGGTCTAAACAGAGTGTTATAAACTTAAGTGTGTATACCTGTCCTGGTTAGAGAGAACACTGTAAACTGCAGCCTGGTCTTCAGAGAGCTGCTCCTCCATGTTGCTGAGCACAGAGAAAAATTGCTGCAGACACAGCATCATCTCCTCCAACTCGTCCAAAGAGTACTGTAGAGAGGTAAGAGCAAGTATGAAAGTACAAGAGTTACCTTTCAAAACTATATCCAAATCATGGAAAATATGAAAACTTTTCAAGCAAAGAAGGAAATTTCCCCCAAACCAGATTTCTAAAGCAATTCTACTACTTCATCTTCTTTTGCTCTATTGCTGTAGCTAGCCAGCTCCAGTTACTGGGAACCAACCAAATGAAGCTCCTCCTGGCTTTCCCCTAGCAGCCCTTGAGCAGTGTGCAACATCACACTTCTTGGAAACTGATTACAGATTTTAACAGTTATTTGATAATCCCTACCTAAGAAGTAAAAATAAGACTTACACATTATTTTGCTAATATGATGTAACAATCTAATTTTGTATCAAATAAGACAAAAAACTAAAAACAGTACTTTTTTGTTAGTCAGTAAAGAAACAGTAATACTATACTTAGGTACTGTTTCTTAAAATAATTAAATATTATAATACCATGCAATCTGCTCTTACTATGGTGGTGTAATTAGAGTAGTTAGACACCACATTTAATGCTACCATCATTGGCCTATTATAGTTCACTTAGTAACAACACATGATGCACGTAGTTGACTTTAATTCTGGTGTATTAGGCATAGTCTTTACACAAGTCAGACAAACACTGAGAGCTTAGACAAATCTGCAAGCTCATGTTTCATTTGTTCTGGCAAATGTCACTGTCACAGTGACATTTTACCAGCCTTTAACAGTTTTATTTATTTATATAACTTTGAGCACAAAATTGCCAAACATTTTGTGAGGAACTTTCGTCAGTAAAGACATCAAACCATTAAACTGTCTGATATCTCAACTGATAACTGCTTTTAGCAATGGGCTACAATGCATCATTTATTTTTTATATTTAAGCATTTAGTGGGCACAACACAAAATGAGTGTATGAACTAGAAAATTTGTATAATATGGCCTCTTTGAGTCTCCTCATTTAAGGCCAGGGATTTATTCATTTAGGCTTCCTGAGGTACTGAACAATAAAATACAATACAAATATAAATTTTTTTTTTATCGTGTAATGTTTTACTTTACTTTATTGAAACAATCAGGCAATAAGTAGAATCATGCCAAGATTATTATATTTATTGTTCATTCGCTGCCTGTATTCTGATATTTTTATATTTCTATTTCATGTGTTGAAATAAATCATCCATCCTTCCTTGTCGTTAGTAATAAAATGTTGGACTAAGTTTATTTTATTTCATTTTTCTAAATCCGCAGACAGCACCACCACCACAGCTGCTCTTTGTTTCCAAAGTGTTTTTTTGTATTTTGGATACTTTTAAAGGGATATTCCGTTGTGAGTTTGATCCATCTTCTAACATACCTTGACACCAAGTACGACCCCCTTCGAGAGATGAAGTTTGCGGACTGCTAGCTTACGTAGTTTTAGCATCCTCAGAAATTACCGCACAACAACAATACACTGCTATAAATGGATCCAAGTATAAATCGCCATCAAAAAGCCACAAATGATGCTCAGAACAGCACCAAACTTAAGCAACATTACAAATAGGGCCCAAGCACATATTTCAAGTTATCAAACAGTCAATATCGTTGCCTGCTTTGTCGGACAAGACAAACAAATCTCAACTCTCCAGCTGCAGGTTCGTTGTGGGGAAGCCCTGTGAGTCGATAAACGAGTGCTGTAGAGTTCCGCAGCTTAGTGAATATCATTACTGCGGGACTCAACTGCACTCGGTAATCGACTCGCAGGGCTTCCCAACAATAAGGAGGCTTCTCGGTTGGTGAGTTTTGTTCATCAGTTCAGTGAATTCTAGTCCTATATTACAGGGAATGAAATTTTGTTTATGGTGATATATCAGTCTTTAAAGAGCATATTGCAGGTTTATTTATTTATTTATTTATTTTTACAAAATGCATGTGTAATCTGGTCCAAAAAATACCTTTTGAAAAGTTGATTGAGGATTTAAAATGCTATTCAAGACGTTATGGGAGATATTTAACCGAAAAGTGACAGTTTTGAGTAAAGCGCCAATTTATTTATTTATTTATTTATTTTTCAACATCGCGTCATATTACATAACGAGAGGGAGTTGTATGCTAGCAGCTGCCAAAGCTCAGTGTGGGAGTAGGTATGTTATCAGTCAGAGCGGTTGTGTTGTAGTGAATCAGTGTGTTGTCAGTAGTTTTGGATTGCGTTAATTTCTATCAACATGGAAAATTATTGCGTTTGTGGAGGTTGCACAAACTCCAGCCTGTCAGAACACCGAGTTCACCGGTTTCCTTACAGGAAATCTATCTTCCGTGCCTGGGTCCGTTTTGTGCAGCTGAAGAGACAGGACTTCTACAAAAAACGCGGTCGTGTGTGGCGCTCACTTCAGAACGGAGGATTATCATCCAAGCGACCTGTTGGAGTTCAACGTGGGATGCCGAAGCAAGAACCAGCCTTCGGTTCCCACAGCTTCATCCGGACCGCTGTCAGCAGTAGCTGCTGGTGCTGCCGCCGGCGGGCAACACGGTCACGGATCAGGTAGAGACTCAGCTCGGCGTAAACGCGAACTGCGCACTGTAAGTCTTGTTTCTAACATTTGTTAAATACCTACTTACTCAACATAAGGATTTAATTCATGAGAAGCAATGTGACTTGTATAGGTTGTTGTAGAGGAGTGCAGCTATAAGCGGGCAATGCTAACTAACGTTAGCTAACGCTAGCTAAGTTTAGCAACGTTTTATTTGTTTGTTTGTTTGTTTTGTTTTAATAGAACTTGTCTTATGCAAAGACACTCGGTTTGAAGTTGCTCAAACCAGTGACGGTGAGGTGTGTTATGCGGTTAGCTACCCATGGTTTCGCTAAGGTGGCTGGGTAGTTGGCCCTGTCAAGGAAAAGCCATCATATGGTTAGCCGTTTCAGTCAGTTTCTAAATATAATTGTGTAAGTCCATAAGTGAGTGAATGTGATCTAAATTTTTTCATCCTTCCCCCAGCATATGCATCAGCCCTCATGGAGTCTCTGAGAGTCAAATACTCCAGGTCACCACAGGCTCTACGAGAGCACAGCACAGTTCTGCCCTCCTCTGCACCTGCACCCCTTTGCAGATCCCTACAGAGAATCAACAAGGATGAGGCTGTTGGCATGTACCTTGAACAGCATTCACGATTTAATACAAAATGTTGATGCCCCCACAGAGGCTTGCATACTCAATATACACACACAATATGACTTTCTATATTTTTTTTTATGTATTTGGCACATCTGCATAAAAGTTGCAAACAAACAACAGAAAAAATTATGTTACCCTTAACTTAAAATCTTAATTTATATTTTGTTGCACAACCTTTTGAGCCAATCACGGCAGTCATGTGATTTTTCTAACTCTTAGTCAGACTTCTGCACCTGTAGGATGGGTTAGTACGTAAGTTAATAGTAAGCTACATCAGAACAGTCCAGTGTTTTATTCGCAGCCATTCCCGGGTGTTTGTAGCTGCTGTGTATGTTGTATGTATTTATATTTGTATCTCCAGTTTGTCTCATCTGTCCACAAACTTTCTGTGAGAATGTCCTTTGGTCTTTGCTGAAACTTTTTGAACCAAAACTGAAGCTTTTTTTTAAGTCACATCAGCTCTTTGTACACAGATGCAAAATGAAACATACAAGAACACTGTACCTACTGTGAAACATGGATCAGGCTCAGCTATGTTTTGATTCTGCTTTGCTGCACCTGGTACACAGTGTCTTGAATCTGTGCAGGATTCAATGAAATCTCAGGACTATCAAGTCATTCAGAAGCTAAATGTGTTGCCCAGTGTCACAAAGACCAGTGTAGTTCACAGGTCAGGGGTCGTCCAACAGGGTAATGACCCAAAACACACAGCAGCTACAAACACCCAGGAATGGCTGCGAATAAAACACTAGACTGTTCTGAAGTAACTTCTTCTATGAGCCCTGAACTAAATCCTGTTGAACATCTGTGGAAGGAGCTGGAACATGCAGTCGGGAGAAGGAGCCCTTGAACGTGAATCAGCTGGAGCAGTTTGCTCACGAGGAGTCTACAGGTGCAGAAGTCACCTGTAGACTCCTCAGAAGAGTTACAGAAATCACCTGACTGCAGTTATTGGCTCAAAAGGTTGTGCAACAAAATATAAAGTTCAGATTAGGCTAGGGGTACCATCATTTTTGTCCAGGTCACTTTCATTATTAATTTCCACAATTTTCTTTTAATGTATTGTTTGTCTCCTTTGTCAGTTTCAAGTTATTTCAGTGACAATTGTAGGTTTCTCTTCAACAGGACCAATTTTGTCCACATATGTAAATGATCTACAATTTTGGACACATTTTCAGAGAGACACTTGGTAATTGTGATTTGTTTTTTATTATTAATTTCCACCCAAATGAGGCCATTCAAACCCTTTATAATCTCCTCCTTCCTCTGGAAACTGCTTTCTAATGGCAGACACAACACAAGCAGGTAGAGGCTTTCTGATGTGCCTGCCAAGAATGCCATAGGCCCAGCGGACAATCTGCCTGTATGCAGTGTATCGATATTGCCTGGGGATAGGGACACAAAATTACTATGGCATCGAAAACGTTGACACAAGTAGTAATGATTATTATTATTATTATTTTTGCATTTAATTGTTTTTTATATATATATATATATAATTTTATACATTTAAAATTCTGTGTTGAGCCATATGAACTTTTGTTCTGTTACACATTTTGTACTAAATGACAATAATGTCATACATATAAGCCACTTGTACTTCTTAAATGCGTATGTCTGTGTGTATATACTGTGTGAATTATAAACATTTGCAGTGTTTGTAAATACTGCAAGGAAGATGCTCATTCTACTTCATACTTAATAAGTCATATAAAGTGATGGTGGCTTTCAATATACTGCACCGTTTACCATTATTTATATAACTATTACACACACACATATAGTGTTAAGAAGACAGAATAAGTGAAAGAACTCAGAGTAATAAATTATTTCTGCCCTAAACCTACTCGTGTCTGCTGGCCTGGAAAGGTCCATGCTCCTGTCTGTAGTGCATGTAGGCTATCTGCAGCACATAGGGATTGAGGCAGCATGCCTCAAACCCTGGGTGCTGTGTTAAGCACTGCAGTTCTATCCTGGGGGCGACGGTGTCCACTAAGGCCCAGTAAGCATCTACCTCCCTGCATCACATACTCTCCTTGGCTGTGGACATGGAGTCGCACTTCCCACACAAGAACCTATCAAATAAAAGGTGTGTCAGGACGGTGTTTATCTCGCCTTTTTCTCAATCTTTATCGCGGACGGTAAGTTCAAGCGCAACTAACGAGTATGAGACAGGACGTAAACAAGCTCTTTAGTTTCTGTTATTGGTACTGTAAGTGTCAGTACTCAGGGCTATATTAGATAAGCAATGCTAGTTTTTATTGAGTGATGCATGATTGTAATGTGTACGATATTGTTATATGAGCACAGCATTCATATGCGTCTAATCTAACACCACTCTCTCACCAAGACACCTGCCCTACTCTTCACTGATTTTCCTGGCACCACAGCTCTATCTCTTTCCTCTGGCCATTAATTCGTCCCCCAATCTCTCTCTGCTCTCTGTGTTGCACAACGGGCTCGTAGTCATACGGATGTGGTCTGGCGTATGTGTAATTGTACACATTTAAATTTTCCTCGTGGTCAGAGCCGGCACCAGAATCCATTGTTTTGCTATCGTCCAAATCGACCGCTCTCCCAAATGCGGAAGTAACATTTTATCATAAAAACGGCCACCAAAGCCTAAATACGGCATGTAAAAATATATTTTTAATTAAAAAAAAAAAAAATCCTACATTATTTTTCTAAACACTAATGTAAGGGGGGGGGGGGGGGGGGGGGTCTAACCTGCAATATGCTCTTTAAAAAGGCAAAAAATATAATTGGATATGTAAGTAATACTTTGGCTTGTGACTAAATAAAATGTATTGATTATGGTATAATTAACAAAAAAAACCCATGTCATACTCGTTGTCAAGGTGTGTTAGAACATGGATTAAATTTACACCGGAATATCCCTTTAATGTGTTTTGTTGATAACACTTTACTTATACCTCCTGAGCTCTTTGAGTTTTGGGATTGTAGGTGTGGTGACAAGTAGGGAATGAGACTCAAAAATCAACTATCTTACCAACAGCACTATTACTGTTTTTCGTTCAGATCAGGATAGTGGACCGTATGAGCACAGTTTTCAGGTCTTTGCGCCAGCTTTCTGTTTGTCAAAGATTCGACTAAAAATCTTTCTACTGGTTTCTACAGCACTGAATGTTTTGAATGGCCAAAGTCAATTTCTGATTTGCTTCTGCACCATGAACCAGATAGACCTCTCAGACAGTGTGGAACATGTTTGCTTACTGTCCCCAGGGTCAAAACTCTAAATGGAGAAGTAGCATGCAGTTTCTGTGCACCACATTATGTAGAAAACAACCTTTTTAATTATTAATTTACTTTCAGCTCTATTTATGATATATGTCACTGCAGCTATAAAACTGGCAGTTGTAAACTACCTGTTTTCTACTTTGGCTTCTTTTGCTAAATCTTTTTATATGACACATTTTTACACATTTAATGTGGGTGTCATTTATGGATAATAATGAGTTAGATTAAAGGGTTACAACAAAAGAGGGAGGGTAGGAGACAGACAGAAAAAAACAGGTGTTCTTCACAGGCTATGCATGCAAATAAGGCATTCATATGTTAATATGCTCCTAGCTTTGAAGACCATCCATCTCAAGAATTATGTTGACATGAGAACAAATACATGTTTATATTGAGCAGCAAACAATGTGGCTCATTGGAGGATTAATCATGGCTCACTGCTCACTTCTGTTTCTAACATTGCTACCAATGAAGCTACCAAAAATCAGGATTAGTCAGAAGAAACCGTTTCACTTATCACAAAGGCACTGTTGTTCATTTATATTTTCTTTTGTAAGTAACCATATTATTGTGTAGGACTTGTTTTTGACCAACTGTAATTTTATGGGGGACAGCATGAGAAATAACTTAATCCAGAGCTTTTACACTTTTTATATTCACAGTAGACAATTAGCTCTTAATGTGTCACTCTAAATCCAAATCCGACCCGCCTGCATCCCCAGCACAGATTCCCACTCCTGCCTGCACAGCTCCTCTCAAAATTATATATGCCAATGAGAGACGTTGGGCCTGAATTCTCCTCTGTTTCACTAGAAACCACTCTAGGCAAAACAAAGGAAGAGCTGATATAGCCGAGATAATCCTGTGTTGATTCAGTAAATGCCAGATTGTGGATGTATCATTGCTAAACATTTGGAACAGCTTCCTGGATCCTGTGTTTAAATGTACAGCACCACAAGAATATAGCTTTATCATTCACAACAAATATTGATTGTTACTGGCCTGTCTGTGAATTTTCTGCTATCACACAGTACGGCTGTCGCCGTTAACCTTTTATTGTTTATTTTGTCAGTTGTTTTTATGCTGATTTTATCAGATGATGCCAATTTATATAAAATGGCACCCACTTTCTTGATTTCTAGCTGAAAGCTAAATAGGCTTATTATTTTGAAGGTCCACACCTGGACCACACCAGTCCTCACTGATCTGCCATAGAGGCCCAGCCAATTAACCCTCTCTTTCTCCACTATCCTCTCTCACAGGATCACCAGCCTTCGACATAGCAGGACAGAGCCACAAGCAGTCATACTAGATGTTCTACATCCCCATCTACATTTTGGGATTTATGCAACAAAAATTGTAATTCTACATCTTTATTATTCTTATTGTGGGATAAGAAAGGGTTTGGATTATTTATTTATTTCTTAAGTCATTTACAGGAGTTTCTTCTTCCCAGCAGACAGAAAACAGGCAATAAACTTTGCAGATATTATCATACTTGCAGCTGTAGCAAAGTTCAAGTTGAATGTTTAATAAGTGCCATTCTTTTGATGATTACTTTATGATTACATTATTAATTATAAATACTAAAAAGTAATTCACTACAGTGGTAACGTTGGCAAACCAATAGGTTAATGCATCTTCTTTCTTGTTGTTTTAGTGTTGCTTGAAAATGATCGGGGTCATGACACTGTAGGTCAGCGGTCCTCAATAGGCAGCCACTGGGCTGCCCGCCAGCCTCCTATTTGTGACCCCGAACGATCATTCCTTCACCATGTGTTTTGGTTGAGTCAGTACGTATTTACCGGCACCTGTCTCCATGCCAACAACGTTTTTGGAGCAGTTCACATGTTTACATTTTGCTTGCTGAAGGACCAACTTCACTGCTAAAAGAAAAGCGGACAGTGAAAATTCGAGGAAAAATGGACTGAAACAGTTGCATTCATTCTCCCTCCAACCAGCACCCATGTGCTTAATATGCCAGGAGACTATAGCTGTGATGAAGATTTCCAATTTGAAACGGCATTATGAAATGAAGCATAGGAATTTGGAAGAGACATTTCCCTGAAGAGACATTGTGGCCCTCTAAGATTTGTATTTGAGCACCCCTAGGTCATATTAACTAACCCTTTCTCTGATCTCTCTGTTGCTTGAGTGTGAGTGTGTTAAGTGGGGTGGCTGCAGGTGCCTTTGGCTCAGTGAATGATGACTGAGTGCGGGTGTAAGTTGTCTGAGAGTTGCTTGGTTTCAGCCTCCAAGCCAGTAGTTTAAGGGCCGGATCCCCACAGTTTCATGGACTCCCCTCTCGAGTGCCAGCATGTGTGTTGGAGTGTTGAAGCTAATATTCACACAACACTATTGACTGAAGCTTGTAGGAGCAAGGGAAGTACCTGTCTTGTAATTTATGTTCATATGGATATTTATACATTAAGCTAATATTTTGTTACACCTTACTTTCCTGATAGAGAACAACACTCTTAAGATCCTGATATTCACAACCCATCATACCCATAAATACTTAAATACAACAACAATTTACAGAAAATATTAAGTAAATATTACAAATCTGATTTGTTAGTCAAATGTAACTCACATTTGGGTGAAATAAACCTCATGTAATTAGACTTTTTGACATTTATTTTGGTATGTCCAACTAAAGCAATCACTTCAGTGATAGTCATAGATTTTTTTGAAGGTAGCATAACTTTTTATTATTGTGAATTTTTTGAAAAGAGTGTGTCAGTTCAAGGCTGTTTTGGAACTCCTCACTGCATCCATATACTATTACATGTGTGCAGTTAAAATTGTTATTGTTAATACTGTCACAACGCAGTGAGGGATGTCCTGTCTTGGGTTTTTTGTCCTGTGATTTTCATGTTTTATTTTGAAAAGTAACTCTCCTCTCGTTTCAGGTCACTTGCCCTTCCTCTTGTGTCCCCGGTCTGACGTCATCCCTGATCCTTGATTGTTTTCACCTGTGTTCCCCTTCCTCATGTGTATAAAGTCTTTGTCTTCCCCTGTCTGCGTCGCAGAAGTATTTCGTCTTATGTCGTATACAGAAGCCTTATACACAGCCTTGCCTTGTATTCCCCAAAGTTCCCCATTCTTTTGTTGCTAAAGTTTGTGGTACAATAGTACAATAAAACCTGTCTTTACTTCAATCGCTCTGCATCTGAGTCCTCTCTCCTTGTCTGAGCCTGACAAATACAGGTTAATGACAGTAGCTTTGCTGTCAGAAGGGCTATATACATTTATCATTTCCCATATATAACTGAGCAAGTATTTATACTGTTAAACATGAAATAATTTTAAAATATACATAACATTCAGACCCATTAGACCATTGACTAAACCAGATTTCAAGTGCTATGCGACACACGTGATTCTTGTATTTGAACAGGTAAAGTATTACTTACAGCAATGTTTCCTAGAGTGTGTTGCTTGTTGTTCTGATGGTCACAGGTGCAGTAGCATGGCATGGTGGCTACTTGGTTGCCCTCCCAAAGCTTCTCCTTTTCCGCATTTTCACTCCTGTCCACCTCCTCTTCACCAGGCCACAGCTCTTTATCCACAGAGATTGACATAGCATTGTAATTTCTAGCCATCCCAGGGAGACAGTCATGTGACTGCTCATCGTAAGACAGCAGAGGGAAAGACGAAGATGAAGAGAAAATCAACGTAGGTCTTTGAGTTGTTTCTGAGGCAGCTGTGGATGCGGCAAACTTTGGGACTGTATGAAGAGCTCCATGTGATAATTTCTTGGTGACGGTGTTTCGTTGAATCTGCAGATCTGTCCATGACTGGACAGCACGGAAAGGGGTTGAAGTGTCTAAAGGTAGAACACTATGGAGAAGAGTGCGTTTTGATTCACTCATATAGGGAATATCCTTCCTATGGACAATATGAGAAGATGGAGATGAAGACATCTGAACAGAAACAGAGCAGCCTGGTGGCTTGAGGTCTGGGATTTCAAAGGGGGCTAGAATGAAGGAGGGGGGTGTATCTGTGAAGGAAGTTCCACTTCTTGCGGTTTGTTCGGTGTCAACTGTTGATAAGGACGAATAAGAGAAAGGCATAGCTCTGCCTTTGGATGAAAATGAATCTTGAGCTTCTGGTCCTCTTGGCCATTGTGGATTTTCAGGAGGGCCATCTGAAGTTTCAATGCTGCATGACTCCTCAAGCACCAGAGTTGGATTGGAAATATTGATTGGTTCTGCCCAATAGACTCTCCCTTCAGTATCAAGCTGCTGAAAAATGACATCTAGATCTCCATTTTCACCTTCAGAGCCATCCACTGAAGTTTGAAATGCCAGATGTAAACTGTCAATCTCAATCAGATCCTTCGGTTTAACTTTAGTTATGCTCTGTGCCTCTATAACGTCATCATGGAAAGCTAAAGCACCTCTAAGTGATTCACTTTCTGTGCCATTAATTTCCAATTGACAGGCCTTTCTTAGCTCTTCCGATTTAACTTTAGTTGAAACTTCATGCAAACTACAGGAGTGGACCTGTAGATCTATTTCTTTTTGGTTACATACTTCTTTAGACACTGAACAAGAACCCTCTGACAGACCAGCAGAAGACTCCCTATCTGAGTTAAATACGAGAGCATCCCGAGTCTGCAAAGTGTCAGTATATCTGTCACCCCCTACCAGTCCCTTTCTATTCATCTGAAGGGTATCATTTGATTCCAATGAGAGGTGATCCATTTTAACATGAATATTATCTGGGACAGGTGATTCTGGAGCAGGGTCTCTGCAATCATCAAGAGGACATGGTCTGTTTTGTTGGGAGATTGATTGCTCTGAAATTCTTTCAACAGCTGAATCTATAAGATCATGTGGATCCTGTGACTGTGATGACAAATCAGACTGACAAATTGGATTGGAAGCGTTATGTGACAGGCAAGGCAGTGCGGTACGCTTCCTTTTAAATTTAGAGTGACCGGATGGAAATAAGGGATTGCCCTTGTCCTCTTTCTTCCATGTATTGGTAGCTGGATCAGAGAGGCATATGGTAATAACAGAATCTTTTTTATTGTTTTCTGTATTCCGTGACAGGGACTGAAATAGTGGGGGAGATGGTGAAGAGGATGGATGATGAAAACCAGGAGTGGTATAGGGTGGCCATCCTGACCTTGTGTTCCCTGGACTCAAGTTAAACTGGGCAGAAGATATGACATCCAAGGCAGAAAATGGATGATCACAATTTGGAGAGGGTGAAAGTGATGTGGCAGGTAGAGGGGAACTTGGAAGGCATGCTGTACCTTCAGAGTCATTAGAAAGAGTACAGAAGTTGGGGGATAGGGCATCGTTATCCTCACTAGAGAGCACATGAGGGACGAGGACAGGAGATTGGAACTTTGTTATGTTTTGTAACGCAGAAATGTACTTGCATACCAATGTAAGCAACGAAGCAGGTTGAAACTGGTTCTGATCTGGTGGTTTCTCCATCTCTGACAATTGCGGGTCAGATTTTGGGAGACACAATGAGACAGGACACAAGTGAGGCTCAAGGACTAGTGGATGCCCTGGTGAAGGACAGGGTGAGGAAAGGACAGATTTGTCATCAGGAGAGGTTAGAGATGAGGAGAGCAGGAACGATGGGGAGGTGTGAAAAAGCGGTGAGCCAGGCCTCTTACGGCTCTTGCTGTCATTGCTCCCTCCTGACTGGCTAGACAGAGCCTGCAATCAAAAGACAATACAGTCAAACAGGTACTCAGTTACTATTATATATATCTTGTATACAATATACCACCCATTTTAATGACCAAGCCCATTCTGTCATAAAGTCAGAGTGACTGATTTAAAGGGTACCATAATTTAGCACTGGACCTCCATCAAGTTGGGGACTTGTGAGAGAAGTGAGTATGCAGTAGTAAGTAGGGAGACCTTAATGAGATCAGGTCCTGGTGATGCCTGAGAGAGGGAGGGGTTTGAGAGTTCCTCTGGAAAACTGCTGCTGTCTGACTGGTAGTTGTTGATCCGCATCACACTTGGCATTTCTTACACATACAAGTGAGGAAAGGGAAAACAATAGGAAGGAGGGAGAGCATATCATAATCATAACACAACACCCCGTGATTTTCAAACTAAAGCAACAGTTCACTATTTTAGAATAAGTGGGCATATTGCTTCTTTTTAAGCTGCTCATTAGAAGATAAGTGTGAGAGAGAGACAGATACAGAGAGAGAGAGAGAGAGAGGACAATGATAGAAGTAGCATCTTGTCCTGTAAGGAAACCTGTGACATACAGTATAAGTGTTGACAGTTTCATTTAGCTCTCAGATAGATACTTTTGTGATAAAATGTGTGCTTGCACTTTAAAGCAGGGATGATTGAAAGTGAGTTAAAATGTAAGACCCACCTAAATTATTTACTGCTCCCATGTAGCTCCCAGTGACACTATTTTCCTCAAAACTGTGTATCTGGAATGACATAAAACATTAATAAACTTTACAGGGAAGTAAGTACTGACGACAACAGAAAATATATTAAAACCTGCACCTTCTTCAAGTGGATACACAATGTCAGCATTTTTCAGTTTGTGACAAGAAAAAGACAGGCAAAAAGTGTGTTTTGGGCAGGACTGCAATCAAACATGTAAAATGTGGGGAAGAATCAACATTTACTGTGTCTCAATTTAGGGTCTGCATCCTTCAAAGGACCTAGCCTTTGCGGCCTTTGAATTTGAGTTCTTCGGAGAGACCTTTGAAGGCTACGTCAACCGTTGTTAAATGTGACGGTCTAGCCCTTCAGAGCATATCCTGGGTGCATCACCAGATGTTCCCGCCCTCTTGTCAAGATTTCTGTTGCCCAGGGCCGTGAGAGTGACGATCTACACCACAAGATGTCGCCATTTCTTACTTTCTCGCTTCTATTCTGGGTAGCGATGCATCCTCCAAAAAGAGGTAAAAGATGGCTGCATTTGCAAGTCAAAATGGACAGTGCACGCCATCATCATGGCACTAAGGTTTTTCTGAGCAAATCTGAGAAACATAGAGCAAATCTAATCTAATCTAATCTTGCCACTAGGGGCTGCTATGACTGCAAGTGAATATGTGCATGTTAATATCTTCAGGCTGGAACTCTTACCAAACATATGAAGTTCGGGGGCAGATTTGACCATGCACAGTTAAGTTCCAGCAGCTACCTCTTTCATGGCAAATTATTTGCCCTTGCAGCCGGGCTTTGGCCACATGGTGCAACGAAAACCTTTTCATAACCAGTGTCAAAGGCATTGAGATTACCCTTACAGAACTTGAAGTCCACAAGGTACACTTTGTAGGGGCAGATGGTAAAGGTCCAAAAGGTAAACCAAATAATTTAAGAAAGTGTTGGTTATCATAATGTGAAGTTTCATGCAGATTCAACCATGCACATTGATGTAACAGCAACCTCCGGTTTTATAGCGAAACACTGATCTTCCCCATCCTGCCATGGCAATGCCATTCAACAAAGACTCAAGCTTTTGATAACTTCTATGACACAGATGTTAATTGGCAATTGGGTTAGGATGAGTTTGTTAAAATGAAAAAAAACCCTGTAAATTGACAATGGCTGACTTCCTGTTGGGTTACAGTTGTGCCACCAAGGGACTTTTATTAGGCAAACAAATGTGTACCAAATATTCATGCAGGTATGTCAAACCAGCTGCTGGGGTTGCTGTAAGAAGTATAAAAAAAAAGTAGTACTATATATTTTAGACAACTTCAGAACTGACGAAACCTCTTTGATGAGAGGTGACATGTCTTGAAGAAAGTGAAACAAACCCAGTTGCCTTCAGTATGGCACTTTGACTTACCATGACCTGGATGACTGAGATTCTTCATCGGCAAGTATATAAAAATGTCATTTCCAGTTTTTCAGAACAGGACACTTATAAAAATTCTGAAGTTTGGTGCAGATTCAATCATGTATTGAGATACAGTTGAGATGAGATACAACAACTTCTTGTTTTATGGTGAATCATTCATACTTGCCACGCCATCATGGCCATGCCGTTCGATAAAAATTCAAGCTTTCAATAACTTTTCATCCAAAAGGTGTTAAGATACAACGAGAGAGACAACCGAGTCAGGCGGTGAACAACTCGGAGGTTGTGGTGGAGGGAGGACCCACGGGGCAGCAATGGACAGCATCGAGTACGTCTGCTTATAAGTTAGCATTGCTATGCTAACAGCTGATCATTGAGGCTAACAACTGATCAGTGGGGCTAACAGCTAATCAGCGGTGAAAAGTGAGTCCATGGAGCCAAGGTTGTATATTCTCTCTCTCTCTCTCTCTCTCTCTCTCTCTCTCTCTCTCTATTTATTTATTTATTTATTTTACTCTACTGTGCATGGTTGAATTTGCACCAAACTTCACATGTATGATAACCAACACGAAGTCCGCCATTCTGATTTTTTTTTCTTAATCTATCAAGAGAAGAAAACATATTTATTATTTACCGTTTGGACCATTACAATCTGCCCCTACAGAGTTTACCTTGTGGACTTAAAGTTCTGTAAGGGTAATCTCAATGCCTTTGACATAACAGGTTATTAAAAGGTTTTTGTTGAAGCATGTGGCCAAGGCACAGTTGCAAAGGTAAATAATTTGCCATGAAAGAGGAAGCTGCTGGAACTTTACTATGCACGGTCAAATCTGCCCCCCAAACTTCATATGTTTGGCAAGAGTTCCAACCTGAACACATTAACTTCACATGTATGATAACCAAAGACTATTAGTCACTGTCCTGCCACACCCCTCAATGAAAACTCTGCCGTTTAATAAATTTGAATCACAAACTTGTTAAGATTGCCCTGAAACAGGGACATGTTGGTAACTGTTAAGTACTCTGATCACAGGCTCTGTTATCCTCGAAGAGGACTACATGGAGTGAGTATTTGATATTTAACAACTAGATTTGTGATAGCAGTTGAATATTATTACTAGTGTTACTTCAATTGTGACCACACATGTGCATGGCCTCATGTCCAACCCCTCTAGCTATTATGTGTTAGGGTTACTTTGATGAGTAGCTGTAGTTGCTGTGCAACTTGCCTCTTCAGTTTCAATTGATGAAATCTGCGAGACACTCTTCTTCCTTTGTGATGAAGTTTTTGCTGTCACAGGGTGACCTCCTCTCAGGGGCCGGGGTTGTGGTGTGCATTCTTGGGCTGCCAAAGAAGCCAGAGGCTGGGATTGGGGGTCTGGACCAGCTCCTTGCTCTTCTGCCAGAGGACAAAGACACACCTTCTCCTGAAGTCCAAGACTGACTCTCTTTTCTCCATGGGTAGGTGGAAGTTGCAGTGATTCAGGTGAAGCACAGGTAGGAGAGGTGGAAGAAGGTGTTAGTGGATCCTGGGTTTTATTTTTGTGGATTCTGCTGAGTGACTTTTTTGATGCTCGTCTGAACAGCATGCCTATACGTCTCCTTTTCTCCTGGTCCTCAGGAGGCAGTTCTTTCCCCTGGGGTGTCCCAACAGGGGAGCAGGAGGACCCCATCAAAGAGGAGAAGGCTGTAGTTACGTGCTGGAGAACCTCAAGCTGTTTAAAACGATCTGAAGGAGACAGACGAGAAGAGATATTACAGGGTCAAAATACAGCATCATGCACTGGTATTATACTAGATCTGACATTTTTTAAACCATTTCTTCCAACACCTAATGTCACAGAGAAAATAATCAGACACCATCAGCACTGCCATAACCAATCTTATCACGAAGTACCACCAACTATGCTAATCAACAACACCCCAACATCACCACCAACTTGAAATTTTGGCTTCAAGTTTTAAAAGTAAGCTGTGCATTATGTTAATATTTGTATAATAGTTGTTACGCAGATATTAAACAGTACTTGGTAAAGTGCAGAATACCAATCCACTACATTTAAAGCTGTTACATCTATCCATGTCCTGGAAAAATAACAACTACGGTGCTGATCTTAAATTACAGACACTGACAATGGCTTGTGGTTACAGATGTATAGTGTATACCTGCTATGCATGCATTCATATTTTGAAATATATACACCCATGCATGTGTACATAATTTTGGGTTATAAATTGCATTATTTAGACATCATTTACATTTGAAATAGTTTTTGCTCCAATTAATAATCACTGGATTAAAAATGACAAAAAACGATGTCTCCAGTGTATTGTGACAGAGAAGAATACTGTGCTGTAACATTTCTTTCCCCAATGCCATTCAATTATGAATTCATTTTCCAGCCAAAAAAAGGCAAACGAGCGGCAGTTTAAGACTAGCCAGAGATCGATGTCAAATTGTGTTTCTTTTAGTGCTTGGTGGTCTCTTTGGTTAAATGGACGGTGGTCTCGATAAAGGCCAATCAGAAGAGATGATCAGATAAACAGCTGAAGTGGTTTATTTACGTGTTGATACAATGCCATACCATACTGCACGGCTCAAGACTAACAGCCTCCTGTTGGATCCCAGTCAGGGGACTTCTTTACATCATTTCTGTATTTTCATGTTTTTTCTAGTAGAGGTGTTTTGAGCCATTGCAGCACATTCCTGTATATGGTCCTGTATTCGCTGTGTGTATTTGCAGTGCATTTTCTTAATAATGGTCATGTATTGTCAAACTGATGAAAATGTGTTTATGTTTAGTCTATTTTCATGTGATTTCTGTTAGAATAAAGTCCTGGTTCTTGGAGTTGCTGGAGGGTGCCCCCCCAAGAGTGCTGGGCCACCTCTGTTGTGGCAACTGGGTTTTTGACTTTGAATCATCTTTTGTATATTCGCATTTTCCTTTTAAATGTGTTTTTGGACTTTGCAGCGCAATCCTGTATTTGGTCATGTTGTTTATATTTGCAGTACATTTCCTAAAGGGTCCACATGCATGCAATTGTATTTTTCATTTGCTTGTGTTTTGTATATTTGCATTCATTTTCTTAAATTGAAATACATTTGCCCTTGTCAGTTACTGTACATTAGTGGCCTGATAATATTACTGATACAAATCAGAAACATGACAGGTTGTGATTGGATGAAATAGAGAATGACCTGGAGAAGATTAGGAGACTTAGAGGACATACATAAAGTCGTCTTGACTAAACTTTTAAGCTACGCTTCATTAGGAGAGACTTTTAATAGAAATGAAACACGGAAGACTGGAGAGAACACTTTGGGTCTTCTCTCCATGCTGCATGTAAGCTAAGTCTAAAATTCTTCTGAGAATTAGCAACTCTCTGCTTCACAAGGGAAAATGTACAATCAATTTGTAAATGTGTGATCACAAACATCCTTTGAGTATCTTGGGAGGTGAGAGAGGCCAAACACATCATTAGCATTACAGTGCATCCCTTTCTTATTATTCAATGGAAACCTCGACATCAGTGGCGTGCACAGACTTTTTGAAGAGCAGGGGCAAAAAGAAGGGCACTTTAGCGCGCGTTTTGCCTCCCAAGAGGGCACATTAGCGCATGTATTGGCTCCCAAGAGGGCACTTTAGCACACTTTTGGCTCCCAGGAGGACACTTAAGCATGCGTTTTGGCTCCCAAGAGGGCACTTTAGTGCGCATTTTGGCTCCCAAGAGGGCACTTTAGCGCATTTTGTCTCCCAAGAGGACAGTTTGTCATGTTTTCACCAGCCAAGGGGGCAGTTTAGTGTGTTTTGCCAGCCAAGAGGGCACTTTGGCATCCTATTTTGGCTCCCGAGAGGGCACTTTAGCACTCGTTTTGGCTCCCAGGGGGGCACTTAGCACGTGTTATTCAACAATTGGGTCACAAT
>JARJLU010003349.1:19767-35870 GCA_030272975.1 Sparidentex hasta
CCCCCCCCCCCCCCCCCCCATGAGTCCACAGACACAAAGAGCACTGACAGATTTCGAGAGGGACAGCCGCCGTGCTCTTTACCCCAATCAACCAGCTAATGCAAGAATCTGTTACTACTCTATTCTACATTTCCTAACATGCTTTGAGGAACATTTTTAGCATAATATTTAGCTCAAATTAAGACAGCTTGTTAACCGGAAGTCACCACCATTTTGTTTTTGTACTATGACAAAGGGGGCTAAAAAACTCTGATAAAACTGTAAAACAAGGTGTTGATGAGCAAATGTGAACCATGGTCCTGTACATCGTCTATTCCTCTCCAATAGTACTTTCAGAGACAGTGTGGTCAACAGTGGCCTTTTTAGCTGTAATACCATCTTATTTGATATCAGCATCACAGCCCCCTTCTCTGTTTTCTCTGGTTATGTAGCAGCAGTTTCAAAAATATACATATAGTATTCTCTCGAATTATAACTATTGATACATTTGTTACATGCTCCCCCTCCGTTGACCAGGATGTGTCACTGTAGCCCTTTTTACACAGTGTCTCGCCAATTCTCTGTCAATGGTGATTCACACAGAGCGAAGCATCTCCGCCTTCACACGTGTAATGGGTGCGTTCAAGTTGAACTCCTGCTGACTGACTATCAGCTGTCTATCAGTGATGTTCTCTAGTGTTTCCCCTCAGTGTCTCCTCCTGTGTCTCCCCCTTTGGCATGTTTGGATTTTGATTCCTTGATTTTTGTATTTGATTTGAACTTTGCATTCTGTTGCACTTTAAGCCTTTTAATTGTTATTCAGTTTTGGTTTGTCTAGTTCTCTTGCTTTTTGTAGTTCTAACTTTGTGTAAATTAAAGCTTGCTTTTTGTTTCCCCTATCATACCTCCTGTGTGTGTCTGTGTTTGGGTTCTCATGAAATTTCTCTCTTAAGTGTAATAGAACAAACTGACCTTAATTATGGACCCAGCAGACATTTGCACACATGTGGGCATTCAAGACACATGGTCTGCTTGTCTGAGTGGCAGGATAAAACTGGGTGGGTGCGCTTCAGGCCATCTTAGATTTTGAGGAGGAGCTGTTTCATAGGCCCTCATTGAGGGAGGTCCAGGATACCCTGGGATTTGTATGACAGGCAAAGATACTGAAGCGGCCTATGGATGAGTTGCAGGGCAGTGCTTTCCATTTAGCTGCTAGCCATCCACCTGGTAGCCTCTCGTCAGCTCTGGTGCTAGCTCGCCATCAGCCGGTTAGCCTCCTGTCCGCTCCAACTCCTGCCAGCGGTTTTCAGTCAGCAGCCCACTGGACACCTGCCAGTGTCCCTCCATCGGTTCCAAGGCCGACAGCTACCAGTGTCCCTCCCAGCTTCCAGGCCGACAGCTACCAGTGCGTCTCCATCGGTTTCCAGGCCGACTGTTGCCCCTGCCAGTGTTAATACTGCCATCGGTTCTCCGCAGGTGTCCAAGTCGACAGTGGACAGACTTTCCCCGTCAATGCCCAAGTCAACCAGCGTCAGAGTGTCTCCAGCCCCTGTCCAGCTAACGCCCACCAGTGCCTCCCCACCCAGAGGGTGTCAGCCTTTGACTTCGCCTTCTACTTCTTTGATGGCCTCCTGAGAGTCCAAGCCTTTGCTACGGGTTCCAGTGGGTTTCTGCTGTGGCCCCAGGTCTCCTGATTGGTCACTGCCCTTACCCTGACCTTCTGCTCTCTCGCCTACCTGACCCGTCAGTTTGTTCCGTGATGTACCCTGTGATTCTGTCAGCCTCTGTCTATCCTTGATGTTCTCTTGTTTCCTTCAGTGTCTCCACCTGTATCTCCCCCTTTGGTATGTTTGGACTTTGATTTCTTTTTTTTAATTTGATTTGAACTTTGCTTTTCTGTTGTGATTCAAGCATTTTGATTGTTACTTTGTTTTTTGGTCCTCTTGGTTTTTGTAGTTTCATCTTTATGTAATTAAGCTCACTTTTCACGTTTCCCCTATCCTGCCTCCCCTGTGTTTCTGTGTCCTGGGTCCTCATAAAGTTTCCCCATTAAGTGTAACAGTTACGTAGCTTTATGATGTTCAGTGCAGCTAAGAATACACAGATTTGTACATTTGGGACACAAAACAACCCCTCCATAAACGAATGACACAACACAGGAGGGCCAATCCTCAATTCAAGGAGTCATGAAGCTCTGGGCTTTGCCCACAGCTGTCTACTAAAGAGCTCACTGGATTCTGCATGTGTCTGCTGGTTAATGTGAATGGAGTCACTTGTTTATCCAAAAGTAAGGTATCTGTCATCGTGCCGTTTTTGCACCTAATGCTGCAGAAAAGGATGCAGACCTCCTGGATTGGTAATGTAACCTGTCAACTTTCCACAGTACTGAAATGAGGCAATCCAACAGAAAGAACATGTCACGTAATTTGGTTTCTTAGCTTGCTTCTTATTGGCAAGGAGAGATGGGGGAAAAAAAGGAAAGATTGCATCCAAACAGTATCAGACACATATACAGAGGCCAATATTGAGCATCAAATTCATACCAGTGCATTGGTTTTGGTAAGGAAGCATTTCAGCATTCACACTGTATTTTCAGCAGGAACAGTAGTTGTTCATAGCAAATGAATGAAAGGTTTAAATTATTTTATATTATCTTATATATATCATTTCATCAGACTCATCAGTCTACTAGTTTCAGCAGAGTCATCTGCCATCAAAATCACCATTGTTCGGACTCCACAATGGGATCTTCCTTGCTGCGAATCTAACACCAAAGCCTTTCTGTTGAGACTTAAACGTGACATTTGTTCTGTTAGAATAAGTGATTATTTGAGCTTTATCTAGTTGTTTGTCCTGATAGAAATCAGCTACATATCAGTTGCTCTAACCATATTGATTGATTTACTGATTGAGACTGAGGAAGAAAAAAAGCGTCCTTGCTTTCAAAACTTAATGCATTTGTTCACTTGATCTGGGCTTACCTTGTCTGGGCTGGGATCCTTACACTTATACCTGGCTTCACTTACATTAGTGTATTTTTGACATAGATCTGTTAGCGTTGGATAAATAGTCTTGTGGCCGACTGGAACAATGAGAATGCTAAAAGTGAGACTTACTGCTGACATCAGGATTCTCGAGGTCCAGCCGGTCCTTTTGGGCCTCCAGAAAAACCTGGAGGTTAATTCCTTTTGCCTGGGACTGATGGTTGATGAATCGAGCTGGGATACGTCCAGAGAGGTCAGGTTCGTCACAGCCAAAGCCCAGGTCCAAGAGAACCTCTTCCGGGTCATCATTCCACAGGTTGAGTATGTCCATCACACTGCCAAAAGGGGAGAATGAGCTTGTGTGAAGAAAGGTCAGTGTGTAGTGACACCACTCTACACAAAAAAAATTCTGAATCCTGAAGTGTGGCTGTGTGTGAAGCCTAACCTGAGTGGCCAAGAGAGACCCGAAGTCGCTGAGCTGAAACTGTTCCACCTGCTGAAAGTCGTACTTGACCTGCTCCACCTGAACATGTTCAATACACAACAAAGAGCTCACTGTTCCAATGATTTGCTTTTGATATGTAGCTAGCAATGAAATCACGTCACTGACAAGGCTTTTATGTGTTCCCAAAGCCCAATATATCTTAATCATCTGTGCCATGGAGCTACATAGTCCAAAAATGTTTAAAAACATGTCAGTGAACAACGCTGTTACACTTCACATTCTTCATTACCATGAACACACTCTTGTCAACACGTCTCATCACATGTTCACACAATAGAGAGGCCTACATATAAACCCAGAAGCCAAGCTTGGGGTCTCTATGCACCAGCAAAGCATGAAACCAATGATACCATGCCAAAAACATGGTTAGGTGTGAGATTAGTCCAAATTCAAACTCTCATTGTACAAGAAGCACCAGAACTCACCTGTACCCTAGCAAAGTGGTCAAGACATCATCCACACAAAAACACAGCCCCTGCTTGCTTTTTTTTTCCCATCATTACACATTGCTAAAGAGGCAGGTGTGACTCAAGAAGTAGATGTCATCCAATCAGAGGGAACATGGTTTGACTCCCCGCCTGAGCAATCTGGGCCAAATATTGTTCCCCGTATTCCTCCTGGTGGCTCTTCCATCTGTAAACTTTGATTAACCACAGTCTTTAACAAGCCAGACGGGCAAGTAAAGAGGGCAGTCATAAGGACTTCTGATAGAGGATCTTGGCTTCAATTGTGTCAATGGGTCGATCACTATAGCTGTTGTAGTCCAATCCTGATCTTCAGTTCAAGAGCAAAATGAGAACAGTCACTGAGAATCCAGAAGCCTGCAAACACTGGACTCCAAAAAAGATTCACAATGAACTGTTATTGTCGATGGCAAAAGAGCAAACAGAGGGGTAAAGTCTCATCGACATGCCACCCACAAAAAGGCAGAAGACCCCAAAAGAAGATGACATGAAACCAGCCACAATGGAGTAGCTCATCAGGGTAAAAAACAAGAATGTTATATCTTCACTGTGTGTTACTAGTATAACAATGATTTCTCGGACCACGACGTAACGTTGAGGATTTATTTATAGCAGCATAACTTCCAGCACATGGCTAGTCCGTCAACAACAACATTGCTCATAATGCACCTGGTGCATGACCACTACGGGTCCTGTTATAACCAAAATCTCCTCCCCTCTTACAAAGGATGTACTACAGAATAAACAGGTGATCTACTCAAAAACTCCCATCTTCACTGGAACATGACAGAAATAACATCACAAACATTTCACCTTTTCTTTTATCCCTTATTAACTGTATGGTTATATCAACAACTCTTTTTTAATTGCTAACTTGGGAGTGAGGTTAGACTACCTCAACCATGACCCATGGGAATTATTCTGCCCCGTTCACTTGGGTCAGGTACTGTCTAATAACTCAGACGAACAGGAGGCCACCGCTCTCTGTTGGGGTATCGGCGGTCTGTGGAAACATCAGTCTGTGTGCTCTCTTGTGGAACATTTGTTTCTGGCACTGAAGATGTCTCAGTCTCTCTTGCAGTCTCATTTACAGTGGGAACCACTTTTCCTGATGTGGTGGAGTTCTCTACTTGCATGTGTGGATGAACTGATGAGTTGATGAGTGCATTTTTAAGATCTTCAAAAGACCTTTCTGCAGACACTGGTGCGGTCTGTAGTAGCTGATCCACATGCCTTCTCCACACTCCATCAGCAACCTGTACTGTATATGAAACTGGTCCAGTTTGTGCGATAACAGTTGCAGGAACCCACTTGTGTTCTCCTCGGTAGTTCCTGGTCAGCACTGATTCGCCGGAGCTGAAGACTCTGTCCTTGACCTGTTGACCCCTGTACATAATTTGTTTCTCTTGTTGTTTTTGCACAGTGTCCTTCACAGTTGAGGGTTTCAAAAGATCAAAGGTAGTGCGCAGATCTCGCTTGAACATTGCATTGGCAGGAGATGTCCTTGTGGTTGCATGTGGACTGTTCCGGTAGTTAAGCAGAAACTTGCGCAGTCTCTGATGCAGTGTTCCTTGGCCTTGTGATGTTTTCAGTGCGTGTTTCATTGTCTGAACAAACCTTTCTGCAAGGCCATTTGTTGCAGGATGGTATGGAGCTGATGTAATGTGCTGCACTCCATTAGCCTGCAGAAAAGCCTCCATTTCCTCCTCCCCCACAGCAGACATCCCGTCTGAACAGAAAGCTCCGCCCGCTTTCCAAGGAAGGCCTTCAAGTTTGCAGGAAGACCCTTAATGATCCAGCATGATCGAGAAGCAGCAAGAGATGGAATCCCTGTATAAGGTCCCAGGATGATTGTGAGAGGTCGATGGTCAGTTAAAAGTGTAAATTTCCTACCGTACAAGTACTGGTGAAATTTCCGAACACCAAATACAATGCTCAGAGCCTCTCGTTCCAGCTGAGCATAGTTGGTCTCTGCCGTGTTTAATGTCCTTGATGCGAAAGCAATTGGCTTTTCTTCGCCGTTTGGCAGAATGTGGGAAATCACTGCCCCTACCCTATAAGGAGAAGCATCACAGGCAAGCCGAATTGGGAACTTAGGATTGAAGTGCGTTAGCACCTCATATGCAGTCGGTGAATCCTTTGCCTTTTGAAAGGCCTCTTGACAGCTTGCTGTCCACTTCCATGCTTCCTCTTTGCGTAGAAGGTTATGCAGTGGTTTCAGGAGTGATGCCAAGCTGGGTATGAACCGTCCATAGTAGTTCAACAGTCCTAAGAAAGACTTTAACTGGCTGACATTTTGTGGTGGGGGTGCATCCACAATTGCTGTGATCTTCGAAGGTGCAGTGTGTAGTCCATTTGCGTCAATCACGTGACCTAGATATTCCACAGATGACTGGAAAAAGTCACATTTCTCCTTACGGACTCTCAATCCGTATTCCTTCAGTCTCTGAAGGGTCGCATCCAGGTTGCACAGATGTTCTTCATCATCTGCTCCTGTACACAGGATATCATCCAAGTAACACTGCACTCCAGGTAAGGATTTGATCAATCACTCGCTGAAACAATGCTTGAGCTGATGTGATGCCAAAAGGAAACCTGCAGTATCTGAAAAGTCCCTTATGTGTGTTGATAATCAACATTTCACGTGACTGCTCTTCAACGTGCATTTGCAGGTAAGCCTGGTTGAGATCTATTTTGCTGAACTTTTATCCCCCACTCAGGCCAGCAAATAAGTCATCAATCAGAGGGAGAGGATACTGCTCTGCTGTCAATACAGGATTCACGGATACCTTGAAGTCTCCGCAGATCCGGATTCCTCCGTCCTTTTTAGGAACCGGAACGATAGGCGTGGCCCACTCGCTGGTTGTAACCGGCTCCAGAACACCATTCTTGACCAGTGCGTCTAAGTCAGCCTCCACCTTGGGCCGAATGGCGTACAGCACAGGTCTAGCCTTCATAAAGACTGGCTTGCTGTCAGGTTTGACATGCAGCTTCACTGTAATTTTTTTCATGCTGCACAGTTCCTCACGAAAAACCTCTTTGTGCTTTTCCAGTATGGCCTGCAGCTGAGAGGAACCATGCGACAGCTTTCTCACTTCTTGCCAGTTGAGTCTGATTGCTTTGAGCCACACACGTCCCATTATAGCAGGGCAGTTCTTCTGCGTAACATACACAGGCAGCTTAGCAGTTTGATCATTGCATTGAACAGTCACCTCCATCATTCCTTTCATAGGCACTCGATGTCCAGTATACCCTTTAAAAACTGTGTCGGAGGGTTTGAGTGGAAGGTGCTTCAGAAACTTCCTGTAGACATTATATGACACTAATGATGCTTTTGAACCTGTGTAAACTGCATTTCTACAGAATGTCCTTCCAGTTTGGGCTTGACCCAAAAGCCGTCTGAGGTGTCATCCACCTTCAGTATTCGCACAGTATTTATTGCAGACGACACTTCTTCATCTGAGGAATCACTTGCTCTGTCCTCATGAAGCTTAACTGTGCGAACATGTCTTTCCTTTTTGAATTTTGCAGTGCCTCTTTTATTTCCAGTCTTTGAGCCCTTATCCTTGCTCTTTTTGTTCTTACATGCTCGTGCTACATGGCCTTTTTTCCACAGTTGTTGCAATCCATTTCCTTGCACCAGCAATCATTAGCAAGGTGTCCTAACTTGCCACAGTGGAAACATGGTCCTTGTGTATTTGCTTTACCACTGTCAAGTTTGTGTACTCTGTCTGTAGCATGTAGAGCATGGGCTTCTTTCGACGCCATTTACATGGTCACACTGATATTAATTGCCTTCTCGAGAGTCAAGTCACTTTCTGTGAGTAATTTCTTCTGTGCAGCTTCATTTCTTAATCCACACACAAGTCTGTCTCTTAATGTGTCATTTAAAACATCTTTAAACTCACAGTGTTCAGCTAATTTTCGAAACGATGCAACAAACATCGTGACAGACTCACTTTTACTGCCTGGCTTTGCTGGTTGCAGAAGGCTCCGTAGCAGGTTAAAAGTCTTTGGGCCTATCACACTCAAAAAAAATGGGCACCAATTTATCATCCTGTATTTCATTAGCCGCAACAAAATATCCAAAACGCTCCGTATATGAGCTCCATTGCTCTGTGCTTTCGTCGAAGGGACCGATTGAGCCAATAACTCCAGCCATTACTCGGCTCCTGGTTGAATGGCGCTCTTCCCCTCACAACTGTTCCTTCTCGTAACATATTTTTTTCCCCGCGTTACTCACTGAGTTTTCCTTTGTCGTCTTTTCCGTTGCTCACTCCTCCCCGTTTCGCTTAAAAAAATCGGCATCCACCGCTGCACACCGGGTCAGCGCGAGGCATTGGCAGGAAAAAACAGTTCAAAACTCCGTACTGTCGCGGACTGCAGAGCCGGTCCAGTCGTCCTCGTCGCCACTTTTTGTTATATCTTCACTGTGTGGTACTAGTATAACAATGATTTCTCGGACCACGACGTAAAGTTGAGGATTTATTTATAGCGGCATAACTTCCAGCGCATGGCTAGTCCGTCAACAACAACAACAAGGGGCGCATTGCCCATAATGCACCTGGTGCATGACCACTACGGGTCCTGTTATAACCCAAAATACACAACAGAGAAAAACATTTTTTTGGACAAAATTAGTAATGACTGATTGATAAGTGGCCGCTTCAGCCCCTGGGGTACTCTGGACACTCTTCTATTTATCACTGTACTGATTTTTTGATTTTTTTCCAAATCACAAGATCCAATTGAATACCAGTAAAATGGAGATGTTTACATAAAACCTTGTGCTATGATATTTCAACAAATTATGAATCAATAATGTCTTAGAACAAGTCAGGAATTCATATGAGGGGCAGTTCCCTTTGCTTAAGGTGTTAACAGAAAGATAGGCTAACAGTTATTGTCCTGTAAGACATCAAAGAGTCATTGGTTTGGCATAAAGGCATGATTAACAATGTAATGAGGTATAAATCATTGTTCTGTTGTTACCTGAACGTATGTAAGTCTTTTTTCTATGTAACATATATTAAAGAGATCCGATTCATCACACTGAGTCAGATTTTTCAGAGAATAATCACCTTTCAAAATTTAAGAAGGATGATCTCCCTTACATAGGACTAGACTAATTTGATATTGGCATATTAATAAGTGAATTCTGGGAAATATGAAGTTACGGGCAGATTGGACCATGTACAGTTTAATGTGTAATTTCCTGCTGCCACTAAGGGGGGCTGTTGCAAGAATTATAAAAAAAAAACTAAATTTCTTTTCACCACTGGTGCGAAGACTGTAAAAGAATAAGTGCATTTAATGTGTTTAGGCCAGGACAGTTACTAAATGTGTGCAATCTGGAACATTCAATTATGTACAGTGGAGTCACAGCAACTTCCTGTTTCTTGGTAAACCATTGATATTCACTACTATGCCTCAACAAAGACTCAAGCTATTGATTATATTTCATTAAAAAGGTGTTAAGATAGCCCTCACAGCATTTTAATTATTTCCTGATAAAGCTTTAGGAGGAGTTCCTGAAAGTACAGCGTACCTAAATCTGCAAAAATTAGCACAATATTTAAAATGGCTGGCTTCCTGTTGGGCTTAGATCATAGTGCCAATATGCTTCTTTGTAGGTCTAGGTGGGATACACAATTGTACTAAATTTCATACATCTAGGTAAAACAACTCACAGGGGCTGCTAGCAGGCCATTTTGCCCGACCCATTGCCAACTACCATGGCATTTTTACCATATCTGACACGTGTGGAAAATGTCATGATTTTTTCGTGCCATTCGGTGCTCGGACCCCTTATTAGGACCCATTGACATTGCAAATGCATTACATGTAAGTTGATGTTACAGAGTATGTAGTAGTAACATAATGTAGTAATTATTAGTAATGTAGTAGTAACATGAACATACACTTGTACTCATTGTACATCATGTACTCATTGTAAGCATGCACTCATTCTAAGCCTTTACTCATTGTAAATCATGGCAGCCTTGATTTGGTTTTTCAAGAAAACTTCATGAATGATCTCTGTGAGAAAATAGTATGTGTTGTAAAAAAAATGATAAGAACTCAGTTCCAGAGTATTTAAACTTTTAACCAAGACTGTATCTTAATATAGTCCCACTTATTTCAGTCACAAAGAAGTAACACCAAAGACTTGCTGAACTGTTGGTTTTTGTTGGATAATCAATAGCCTGAGTTATTCATTATTATAGCTATGTTTTACTTGGAATACCTTATTCATAAACAACACATCTTGTGGTGCTGTATTGTTTAAAACCAACTGTCAGAGGATCTGTAGCCTCTTGTATGAATTTCTCTCCATGCACATGAGCGAAGATGCCAAATGTTTAAACACATTGTTGAAAAGGACACCTTTTTTTAAGCTTTGAATTAAAGCTAGGGTCTGTGTGAAACGGTCATTCTATCCTGAGAGTAGTCAATACATTAAGTATTCAGAAAAAGGAACGAAAATAATCAGACCTCTGTGGCAGCTGCAGGACTGAGAAAAAGCTGACCAATCTGTGATATTCAGCCCAAATAGAAAAAAAATCAGTTGTCCTCATGTCTCGTTCTGCCTACCAGCCCTCTGTCCCTCCCTCCTGCACACGTCAAGTTTCACTGATGCCAGAAATATTCAGCACACTCCTCTGCAGAAATACGGAGTTGCAGGAGAAGATTACTTAAGAAAATTACTTTCAGTCGCATCAGTGCGACTCCGACAGAAACTGTACTACATGCACCGTTTTGCTGTTTACTTGAGCACTGAGCAGTATTTATTTATTTTTTTGGCAACCTGAATCGTCTCCTCCAATGCAAGCGCAGCATTGTGGCTACGTAATCAGATCTAACCAATGCAAGTGCAGCATTGTAGCTACGTAATCAGATCTAACCAATGCAGTGCTTCCATAACAGATACGTGACCACACACAGACACACAGCGAAGACTGCAATGCGAAAACTAAAATCAAAACACAAAATGCAGAAGCGAAAGAGTGTAGGCATCGTGAAAATGAACCCCCTAACGCATTATTTTCAGAAAACAAGAGAGGATGATAAGAAAGAAGACAGAAACAAGAGCGACAAAGAAGAAGAAGAGGACGAAGAAGAGGGTGGGCGTTAAACAAGGTGGTAGACAAGGGAATGGATGAGCCAGGTCTGTCGCAGAGAAAGGGAGAGGGTGATGCAGGAGGCAGCTGGGGCACTGTAGCTGTGAAGCTTTATAAGTACAATCCTCAGTGGGAAAACGTGTTTAAGTGGTTGGTGTTTAAAGAGGGCAAAATGTTCTGTACTTTATTTGTTTGACAATGACGTTTTTACCAAAATTGCAGAATTTTCATTGTGCTACTAAAAAATGTTGCGTGCTACTAAATTTTTCATCATGGTAGAGCAGTGCTACTTGGAAAAAAGCTTAGCTTAAAGCCCTGCGGACCCAAGTCAACATCGGTGCGCCATTTGAGCGGTGGAGACATTTGGGGCATGTGAAGGGCCGTTTGTAGCTTGTATTAGCTCAATGCTAACGTTAGCTTCTTCGTGTATTGTTTTTATCCTCTCCCTGCTTAGTCCCACTGCCAGATGCCAAGTTTGTGGCGGCATGGCTTTGGACAGAGCAATGACGGGATGGGGGGGGGGGGCGTACTTAAAGGAGGTGCCACTTTCAAATCTTGCTAACTCTCTTGCTAGCTCTCCAGGGTTAGGTCTCTCTCTTCTAAATGTAACAGAAAAAATGCACAAAAATGCATACACATATTGAATAATTGCTGTTGTGTACTCACATTTTGCTCCTGGTCTTTGCTGATCAGAACCCTGTCGAACATACTGTCCTTGTTCTTTTATATTTTTCCCATATGCCTTTAGCTGATTCATATTTTCTGTACAGCTGTCAAGCACTATCAAAACTTTCCTCTGATCCTTTTGCTTTCTATGCAAATTTCACTGTGTGTTGTGCACAAGGGGGAGGTCTAGCTTATTTGCGTGGTAGATATGACCTGTAGTTACTTGTCTGTCTGTTCAGGATTAGAAGCAGTAACAGTCTGAACCAAACTAAATTTGAAGACACACTACACATTAGATGATACACTAGAATAGTGTTTTTAACAATGTTTAAATCAACCAAGGTACATCTATTCATTGAAAAATAAACTGAGATAAAAAAAATTTAAAAAAAAGAGTGCCATGTACTATAATTTCTGTAAAGCTCCTGGCAATAAAACATTACAGAAACAATTATTGTCTGCTCATCAGTCAGCCCATTTTGCAAGGATACTCTCAGGTCTTCTCAACGTAGTGTTGCTCTCTGTAACCAGATTGTTTGCCTTAGTGACAACTCAATGCCTGGATGTTATGTAATATGTGCCGCTCTCTCTCTTCCTGATACTTTTTAAAAATTATATATACATATAATCCCCTATTAGATGTCATAAAGAAATAATTGAGTATTTTTTTCCAACTTTTTGAGCAGCTAGGATAACTAAGACTAATCCTCAACACAGACTTTAATAATCAAAGATACAAACTTGCTATTATTGGCAAATAAGCCAACTATGTCACTGTAAAAAAAAAAAAAAAAAAGCTCTGATTGGTTTATATAATCTCATGCTGATAATGATGGATGATGCTTTGCAGTTCAGGAGATCCAGGAAATTATATCAGGAGGATGTGTTTGGGATGTATGTACCCAACTAAAGATTTTATCAATCAAATCTGATTTTGCAGTACAATATAATAACTAAAGATTTTTCACTTCAGCAGGACACTCAACTTTTTTTATCAGCCAGCATCATTATGCTTATATCCAGCCTCAGACTTACATTTTAATGACCTTCTTCATCATCTGTGATGTGAAAACATTAGATTTCCACACAGCTGGAGAAAGTTACAATGTGCCTCCTGTCTAGAGTTCAGTTATAAATACTCAGCACAACACGCAGCTTCTCTCCTGTTGGGCTGCTCACAGTGCTGTCAGAGCAGTCAGTGGCTACACATTTTGGTGCCCGTTTTTTAAACTTAAAAGTTGACCTGACACTATAATTAAGACTAATTTTAAATTTTCCAATACTACAAATAGTCTGTCATAATGGTATTCTGAATATGTTATGGATCTGGGTTTTATAGAAAGTATTGCAGATAGATTTCAGTGGTATTTAGAAAACTACGGTACAATGGGTTTTTAAATTAAATGTTACAGTCTACTGCCTCAAGTTGATAGGAAGTTGAACAACCAGTGGCAGAGAGAGAAAAGGTCCTGCTACAATGTTAACATTCATATGTTATCTTTGATTGAAGACATATGTTCTTTCAGTCATGGAATATGCTTAGTCCAGTTCAGCACGGATTACTGAATAGCAGATTGTGGTCCCCAAGAAAGTTCTAGGTGTTAATACATAAACATGAATTGATATAGCTCTGTTTGTTAGTATAGTCCCACCATCATTCAAGTGTAAAACTGAGAATTTACATATTATATGTTTGTTGATCCAAGATTAGTACAAAAGTTATGGGTTTGATGGAGATGTGAAGAGTTTTGCAGGTTTCTGACATGCTGCCGTCTTTAAGTAATGCACCTGTTCGATTGAAAGCAAAAAATTATTTAACGATAATTCTGTTGCACTTGCAATCAGTTGTAGTTGTTTAAGATGGTAATCAAACCTTAAAGTTTAAACATTTTGTCCAAGATCAAATACAATTACATCTTGATTAAAAATAATATTATTATAAAAATAGTTCATCATTTTCCTCTGATGTATAACAAACTGTTGAGTTCAAATTAATTTTAGGACTGCACAATGTGCTAAAGTTTAGCCTCACTGCATACTGCTGGCTGTATGACTGTGTATCTGACAGGAGATGAGAGATGTCCTTACCGCAGAAACTCCTGGACTGTCCTCACTCCTTGGTTAGAATATAAAGATGCTGCAGAGGAGAAAAGTCATGTTATCTTAACAAGGCCACAGACAGAGCATGCAGAGCCATAAATTACCCAAGAACAAAGGGAAACATCAGGAAAGGAGGAAGGCAGACGACAAGGAAATGTCTCATGGATTTTCTGCTTGTTGAACTTCGGTACATCCAATTCTGGTGTCAAGTCTCCTCGAGCTATATTAGGAAAATGTTTCTGTGTGTGTCTGTCTCTCACCCTCCCTCCCTCCTCTTCTTTTTTCCTCCAGAGGATGTTTGGGTTTTGGCAGCCACCCCTACCTCCCTCTCTCAGACAAGGACTTCATTTGACACTGGCATGAAGTCAAGAACAAAAAAGTATTTCTCCCTCTGTACTGCAATACCTTTTTGTTTTGGTAAAAGTATGCATTTTTTCTACTCCTACATCTACTTAACCTGGAGGCATCTGGGTGACAGGTTTACGCTTCTTTTCAAAGTTAGAAGCATTGAGAACAAAGGAAAATCCTCAGTGCTCCTGAAGTAACATGTCATTGGCTCTTATGTAACACTGGAAGCAGATGCAAAGGAGTAGGGCACAAGGGGAGAGGCTCTCATCAAACCGTGAAGATAGTGCACACATTTGTGTAACTTGATCTCAAACAGATGTCATTTAATCTGTTAAATTCACAGAGGAAATGCTGGAAGTCTTTGTTGAATCTCAGAATACCTTATACCCTTTGCTGTTAAAAACAGACCAGACAATGTTTTCAGCAGCAGTAAGCTTTACATTTTTTTAACCGAGTGTTGCTTTATCACCTAGATCCACTCTGACATGATATAAGATATAAAATACTCTGGTTAGAATATGCTTATTCCACATAAAACTGTAAATCACTTGTTGGAGTTTTCAACCTGCCTCAGGAGCTGCAGATCCAGTTCTACTATACATTAATCCAGTCACTGTCTGGTTTTGATCAATCATCGAACAGGAGAAGAACAGACTACAGCAGACAGTCAGCACCGCCAAGTATATCATTGGTACAGCCCTGCCCTGCATGGAGAACCTGCTGTCTCAAGACTTTTTTTTCACAGGATTTAAGTTTCTCTTCAAAAATAAAGTCACTCTTACTCTCTTGATATATAACAGGGAAGTATTTCAACCTGGTTAAGTTGGTGTCATTCACTCTTAGCATTGCTAAAGCTGAGTTAAGTAAGCTACAATGTAAACTATACTCAAACGTCACTGAAGATCATAAGATATTCTTTTGACCAGCTTGGTCAGCAGCAGTTTGGTTGAGTATTGTATATTCTCGCTCCACTTTCAGTTATAAGTTCCCTTTATTTATAACAATTGATTTTAAAGTCATTATATTATGACTAACTAGCATTACTGTTATGAGACGAGGCAAGATTTGAGGTTGGAAAACTTTGATATACATTGCAGGGTGTCTTATGTGTGTCACACTGTAGCAATGACACTGTTTGATATGGTTAGTAAATGACATTCTAAGCCTGCAGGATTTCCCTCCCGTGGGTGCCATGTCCGGCTCGCCCACGGGACCTGCTCATCCAACTGGTCGTGGCTCTCACCAGTCCAGGGTCCGGGGTCCACCCGTCCAGCCCGATCCCTCCCCTCCATCTCAGCGAGGAAAAACCTCAGCACGGCGCCATAAATCCGAGCCTCAGGCTCCATCCGGCGTCGCCCCATCCTGCATCCGACGCACCTCCAGGCAGCCAGTGGAGCGGCGCACCCCCTCTGTGCTGGTTGTCGGGACCTCCATGGTCAGGCACGTGGCAGCACACAGCGGCCGGACCTTCTGCCACCCTGGAGCCAGCGTGAATGAGGTCGCATCCTCTGCCCTCATGCTGAGCGAACAGCACAGCTCGGCCTCCACGCTGGTCCTGGAGGCCGGCATCAACGACCTCAAAAACCAGCAGTCGGAGGTATTAAAACAGGATTACATCTCCCTCGTGGATCGCCTGCTGGACACGGGGAAGCGGCTAATTATCGCTGGCCCGCTTCCCCCACCTAGGTATGGTGACGTCACCACCAGCCGCCTTGTCAGCTGCACCTGTGGCTAAAGGGGTACTGCCTGACAAAAAGCATCCCGTTTGTTGACAATTTTACAGCGTTTTTGAACAGGCCTAGCCTTTTTAAACAGGATGGCCTACACCCAAACCAGGAGGGATCACGGCTTTTATCTGTCAACATTGACCTGACTGTCCGTTCCTGCACCAAACCCACCTCCTGACTCATGGTAAACACGCATGCCACTCACTCAC
>JARJLU010003350.1:0-20582 GCA_030272975.1 Sparidentex hasta
CCTCTCCTCTTCTCTCCTCTCCCCTCCTCCTCTCCTCTCCTCCCCTTCCCTCCTCCTCTCTCACAGACCCCAGCAGGTGTTAAATAACGTGCCTGGTAGCAAACTAAAAATACCCCCAGAGACATTTTCCCTCTCTGTCTCTGTCCGTCTCCTCTACTCCTCAAACACTCCCTTGTGTCCTTCCCTCCGTCCTCTCCCCTTCTTCCTCCTACGCCCACTCCTCCTCTTGAATCTCCTCCTCTCGCTCGCCCCTCTCTCTCCTCAGCCTCAGTGTAAACGCAGCCTGTGTTTCAGCTCAGCCCTCCTGCTGAGACGGAAAATGGGAGCTTGGTTTTTAGCTCCTCACGCACCACTCGCCGGGGCAACCACAAAGTGTGTGGATGGAAGGATATCACAGGAAGAGACGGGGACGGAGAGAGAGGCAGAATTAAAGACGAGGAGAGAAAGAGAGAGAGAGAGAGAGAGAGAGAGACGGAGAGAGAGAGAGAGAGAGAGAGGGAGAGACGGAGAGAGACGGAGAACGGCAGCGAGAGAGGATAGATGGCAGCCAATTATGTGGCTCAGCTTAGTGTGAACAGTGGGACGGGGTGCTGTCAGCAGCCAGATAAAAATAGACACTATCTGTTGGGATGTGTGTGTGTGTGTGAGAGTGAGAGAGTGTGTGTGTGTGTGTGTGTGTGTGTGTGTGGTTTGTGTATTTGTGTGGTTTTGTACGAGCACCACAATGTGCGTGACATCTATTTACATTAGAGGTTGCTAATTAATTGTGCATTAGGCTTGTGTACATTTAAACACTTTGTCTTTGTGTGTGTGTGTGAGTGTGTGTGTGTGTGTGTGTCCTGGCAGCACAGTGCAGAGTGGTGGGGAGTAAATAATAAGACTTGTGTAACTGACTGAGTTTTCGCTTCCTCGTTCCCTGGATGAGTGGAAAATATGTCACGCACACACTTACAGCTCGCTGTCGGACCGTCTCTGGCCCGACTTGATGTTCAGGAGCAAACGGATCACATTATTGGAACAGAACCCACCCGGCTTTTTCTTTAGATGTGCTGAAATCTTTGTGTGTGGATACCAATCCAACACCACCAGGACCAGTGGGTCTTTGGTCAAGTTAGCAATATGATCTTCTATGCTACGTCCGGTTAGACTTTCAAAATTGGCTCGCTGACAAACATTTCACATTAAATCATACGATTATAAATCATAATTAAATCATACAAACTTATTAACATCTTGTGTTTAGGCTCAACAACTAAATGGTTTGGTTTAGGAAACAACTGATTCTTTTGGTGCAGTTTTGGACAATAAATTCAAACTCAGAATATTAATGAGGTAATAAGATGAACTCTTAAATATAGTCCCCAGGAAGATAAAGTCTGCAGAACACTATTTCAAAGCTAGAGAGGTGGCAGGGTCCGCCACATATAAACAGAGCGAAACACAAAAGTTTGTCTTCTCCTTTGAGGTCAGGTTGTTTCAGAGACAGATGTTTCTCTCTCGATTCAAATGACTGCGTTAAACATGATCACGTGATTTTTGTGACGTTTACATCATTAACGTACGTTAACCTGCTGACGTGCTGTAACATAACTTAGAAACAAATCAGTGCTGACTGTCGAGTCTATGATCCATCCCACCATCAATACCAGCCCAGACACTCCAAGAAGTGGTGCTAAAGGATTATGTGGGAGGATTCAGTACCGTAAAATATGTTCCAGATATCTGATTACCATCAGAATCGTCACCTCGGTCACCTCGACACCAGCAAACCTCTGCAGAGGGTCAAAGCTGCAGCAGCATGGTGTTGCTTTTGCATTAGCAGTGATAGTAAGCAGGTGTGTGTGTGTGTGTCTGACAAACAAACAAGAAAGCCATTTTGCTCTCACACACTCTCTGTCACACACACACACACACACACACACACACACACACACACACACACACAGTGAGCTGAATGTCATGTTTGATGTAATGAGCTTCATGGGTGAGTGTCTCCATGTAGGGCCGGGTCATTAAATTGTAATGCTGAGATGAGAGCTAATCTGTCTCTCACACTGACAGAGGTGATAAATAGATGGGGGGAGGAGGAGAGAAAGAAGGAGAGGAAGGATGGAGAAGGAGGAGAGGAGGGAAGGGAAGGGACAAGGGGGGAGGAGAGGAGATGAAAGAGGGGTTGGGAGAGGGAAAGTGAGAGGGAGGAGGGAGAGATGAAAGAGAGGAGCGGTGGAGAGGCAGAGAGATTATTTTTACTTTCATGCTCAAAATATAAACACGTTAGAAGAAGAATATCTTCCAGTGTTGGCTGAGAAAATATTCAAATGTCTCGGATGAATCTGTGAAGAGCGAATGTGTTTCCTGCCGGGTGGAAACGAGAAACAATGAGGAGAAAATATCTGCACGTGTGAATGTGACTGTGTGTGTGTGTGTGTGTGTGTGTGTGTGTGTGAATCCTGATGTTGACATGCGGACGTTGTGTTTGGACGAGGCCTGTTCGGGAGGAAACGCTACGAGGGATGCTAACTGCTAACTTCACATCCTGAAACAGCGGCAGATGAGTCACGCGGCTCAAACTCCACGTATGTGTGTTCGGTTTCCATCGTAGCTCATCTGATTGGTTGAAGGTAGACAGATGGTTCGTCCAATCAAGTCAGCCAAGTCTTTTTCTTAACGTGCTGAGGGAAACACGCTTCCATTAATCTCCATGAGGTTAATTAACATTTGAACAATATAATGACGGATAACAGACGAGTGTAGACAAAAGAGAACTTTAGACAAAAGATCTTTTACTTTGCGTCTTTGCTTCAGTGAATGCAGATGCAGACTGTTGATTTATGAAGAGTTGTTGCTATAAAAGTGGTTTTTCAAATCCTAAGAAACCAATAAGAAACTCCAAAGTGTCATAAATAAGCTGCCGGCTTCACCAGCCTGCAGATGGAAAGAACAGATAACCTCGACTGACTGTCAGAAAAATGATGGCAACTAAATGCGTAGGAAAGTTATTTCCTTAGTAAATCGCATTTCTTTGAAAGATTTCTTTCACGGTGCTCGGCGCTGCTTTTCACAGTGGTTCGAGAGATTTTTTTCCAGGATAGATCTCTTTACTGGGGCTCTGATGGAAGCTTATTCAACCGCTGTGCTGTGAACTCCTGATGGCAGATGGTATTGTGGATTTTGCTCAGTGCAGCGTCACTGTGCCGTCTCCCTGGTGACTGACACGACCTCCTCTGCTCCGGAGCTGACGTCCACATTATCTACAGCTACATTAATCTGTTTCAGGGAACTGGGTTGCATTTCAATTTGGTGGCTTTGTTCGCGCATCTTGATGCTTGTTGAAGATTTAGTGAGACTAAGGAGTATTTCACGGCTGGAAACATGGCGCGTGGTTGAAACAGGGCCGACTTTGCAGTAGAAAGATGCAGACAGATCTGTTTGGTGACGCTGATGGATGGAGATGTTCTGACCGGTGTCCTTCACCACCTCCAGCTCCTGATGTGAAAATCAGCTGATGTGCATCGAATGTGAGCGTGTTATGTGTGATTTTCTGTACAAATGTCGACCTCGGACGTGTCGGTGGTTTGCAGAAACATTAACTGCTGACACTGTATCCTGGACACCCCAGCTGATGCGTTTTGTACAATTTGGTAGATGAATTTAACATAATTCAATCGTACAAACTACCAAAGCTGGTTTATCAGGGAGCAGTTGTGCTGCCGGAGGTTGAGCAGAGTGTCCAGTGGTCTCTGGTTCGATTCCCTGGATCCCTCGGTTGCCTGTCCTAGTTTCCTTGGGCAGGATAGTGAATGTGAGATGTGTGGTGAAGATAAAATGTTCCTTTGTTGTTCTCCCTATAGGAGAAATGTACAGGTAACACAGCAGCACAGGGAAATAAGCAGCGCAAGTCTCAAATTGGGATGAATTCAATAGATTGATCCAGTTGAATCTATAAGACATCAGATATCAGATGTTCTGTCTGACAAACATCCTCACAGCTGAGCGTTTTGTAACCAGGAGCCTCTAAAAACACCGAATCATCTCGAACAAAAGCTCCGACACGAAGGTGAGAACACGCCGACATCTCAGAGACGGATGGTGTTTCATTGGACGGCGGTGAATATTTATCGTGCAGATGAAAGTGAAGCGTTTTGTTCTGCGTGTGCTGGAGCTCCGTAGGTAGCAGATTACAGCAGCGCCGGTCCAGTTCCTCCCGGAGGCCGTCGTAAAATGTATGCACTCAAGGAACTGCAGGGTGTTCCACATGAGCGCGTCCATTAAACACTATATGAACACCCGTCTTTATTATGTGCCATTACGCAGCTTCTGAAGAGAGACTTGGAGGCGTTTTAACTGTGTTTCAGTGGCTGATAGTTGACCTGAGTGACAGATCTCCTCATCTGTTACTGTAAGTGAGCGGTGACGGTCCTCATTCACCGCTGCGAGAAAATGAAGGGCTGCGTTTGCACGACGGTGCGTCTTTATAGCTCAGCTGAGGACGAGGGGAGAGAGGTTTAATGGCTCTCATCATAATGTCGTCTTTAATCATTCATGATTCACCTTTCTGTACACACTACTGAATATTTTAAAACCCCTCTTTTATAGTTTAAACCATCTGTCAGGGGGCTCGGCTGCAGGTACAAGCTTCCAGTTGTGCGAGTGCGAGTGTGCTCCAGACTCTTGGAATCTGTTTTGGAGCCAAGTTGTCGTGTTTGTCGGTGAATTGAGTTTACACAGTGCTGAATGTCTGAAGGCAGCTCTCAGTCACGCCACCGCCAGCCGCATGCAAAGTGTCGTCCTGATGAGGGAGCGACACAAACAGCTGCTTTGTTACGCATGAATGTCCTTAAAGGATTTAAATGCCTGAGCAGAAATGAAAGAAAGTTGAGATTCGTTACCGTACACAATCTATTTTAGTGCGCAAAATCTGCTGAACCAGCTATTTTGATAATCTGTTGATCAGTTTGTGAAACTTTCTGTGATTCCAGCTGCTTAAATATTCACTTTACTCCTCTGTGACCGTTAACTGAGTTTCTCTGGACAAAACTAAACACATTCACTGATTATTGAGCCACAACGCCGAAAGTCCTGTTTGACTTTTGTCTCTTGGTGTCTCGTATCATGACGCTCTTCAGCTGCATGTGACGACGTTCGACTGGTGACGTATCGTATCGTATCGTACGCTAATCAAACCAACCAGCAGCTAAAACCGACCAAAATCCCAAATGTTTCTGTTTAGCAAATAATGTTGTCAACCTAACTGACCTCCATTAACTCGGACACAGTGATAATCATCCATCAGCTCATCAGATCGGGACAAAAAGAGCCACTGAAGTTCAGGTCTGTTGTGTTGGTTAGCATTGTTAGCGGAGCCGACGGCTCTACAGTTGCTCTTATTTTCTGTTCTGCAGCCCGTCTGAGCTGAGTGAATGTAAAGTCAGTGTGAAGAGCATCAGAACGACCTTTTCTGAACGGACTTCTTTAGAAAGCTTTCCTACAGATTCACTTGGCTGTACCAGAACAGTTCTTGGTCTCGACTTTTGCAATATTTTATCCGTCCGCTGGGAAAAACAAGAGAAAGAACGATCACTTCTCCTCTTTGTTGTCGATTACACCGACGTGCGTCTGCTCGTTATCTTTTCAAACGGCGTCTCAGGATGAGCGAGCTGTGTTTTGCTGTGCGCTGCAGCTCTGCCTGTCCATTAGAAACCCGAGCGGTGGGATCAGAAGGGATGTATTGATCATGGAATCATTTCTCATCTTCCTCAGCTCCTCCTCTGCCTCTCTGCTGAAGGTCAGAAGGATTCCCCAGGCAGCCTGGAAAGATTTAGGCGGAGCTGCTGGCAGCAGGATGGATTTGGCATGAAAGTGAAAATTCTGCTTCATTGGTTTCCAGATTTTTTTTCCGATCTGCCTCAGTGGTTGGTGTAATCTTCAGGGACATGTTTTTACCAACTCAGTTTCTTAATGCTGCTCCGATGGAGAAATTCTTTCAGTTAATTACATATTAGTCGGATACTTTGTGTCCTGAATTCAACTGATCTCTTCCTCCGTCTTTTTTTTCCTGTGACATAATTACTCACGCTGCCCTCGGGGGATCGATGGATTCGGTGTGTTTTCATCTAATCCTAACTTGATATCTTTGTAAATAAATGGTTGATTTCCTGCCAAAGTGTCTGATAGAGCAAACACGATGATCACCCGCCCACAGAATTTACCTGGAGCTAATTTCCCATCCAGATTACAACAGCAGTGAGGAGCAAACAGCTCTCAGATAAGAGTTTATTGGCATTTCTGCTTCATTTGACAAAAAATAAATAAATAAGAGTCGTATGATCTGACACAGAAAAGGCTTCAGGCTGACTTGTGTGTTTGCTGGATGGAGACACTTGTGGGTGTAGGATGCAGGGATCTACTTTAACTTTGGATTTTCTTTGGGTGCTTGCATCATGTTATATTGACAGACATCCTGAAAATCACTGGAGAGACTGTCAAGCTCAAATTTCAAACTTGTGAATCTGACAACACACGTCATGTTCCTCTTACCAATCCGCATATATCAGAGGTCGGAAGTAGACTCACACTTAAATGCTGTGTCTCAGTTCAGGGTCTGCATCCTTCAGAGGAGCATCTGAAGGCCAATTACGTCACAATGTCGTGCGAAGGCTCCTCCAGATGTGGCCTCACATGTCCCAAGATTCTTTGCGTGCCCGAAAAAGAAGAAAAGAAGAGAAAACTTCCTACTCTTAGAAACAGTTTCCCACAACAATAAACTGCCAGATACATCAATAAGTGATGAATTGAACCTTTAGTTTTTTAGTCATATTCCTGTTACACTACTTCTAGTATCCTGCAGTATATCCCACTGTGTGTGACGGTGGTGGAGCATGAAAATATCAGTGGTCATATTTGAATGTTTTTGTCCTGATGGGCCTCCGTAGCATCTGTGGATCAGTTGCACCTGTTCAGGGCAGCAGACACCAGAAAACGTGTGTCGTTGTATCAGGTCATGTGACTCCTGTAGCTCACGCTGGACGTCCTGTACTAAGTACACCAGCTGGGACAAACGCTGTCGCCTCCTGCAGTTTGTAGTCGTGCTCACAGTCAACCTGAGCAGAGAGCTAATCAGCCACAGTGAGTGAGAACACCTGTGTGGACGCACCTGGAGACCCGTCTGGTTGCTTCACACTTCCTGTCGGACTCACTGCAGCCTCAGTGCTCAGTCAGACATTTGGTGAGCAAAAAGAAAGAAAAATTTAAAAATGTCAAATGCATAACAGACGTCAGCAGAGAGCAGGTTGCTGTTTGAGGGTCAGTGTAGTTTGGGGACCGTCATGCTTCAGTTGGTTTTAATTGGCCTCGCTGAGATTGGATCCGTCCTGACACGCGACGCAGCCGGCGCTCGTTGTCTGTGGAGCAGCGAGCCGCCGGGAAGCCTCGGAGAGCTTTCACTGTTATTTTAAGTAAGACTGAAGAGACGACAGGACCCGCGACCAGCAGCTAATCCTCCAGCATCTGCTCAGTCCGAACCGGCCCGGCAGAGAGGAGGTTAATAAACACACAGCTCCGGGTCAGTCTGGGCCCAACCGGTCCACACAGACCAGACCTGACAATTACCTCTCCAGCTTAGCCCCTGATCCGACTTTAATGAGACACATATCCCCCATCTATCCCTCCATCCTGTCCTCTGCTCGTGCTCTACCTCTCCTCATCCTCACATCCCTCAGTTTCTATAGCTCCATCTCGTTTCTCTTACTTTTCTCTCCATCCTCTCTTCTTCCAGAAATCTGCCTCTATTTCTCTCAGCCTTCTGTCATTCCCTCTCTACAGAACACGTCTCCCCTCTTCACCTCTTCTAACTTCATCCTTCCTATCATCTGTCCATCCTGTCCTCCACCTCTGCCTCCCCGTCTCCATCCATCCCACTCGTCCTCATCAGTCTTTCATCCCTCCTGCTGCGTTGTTCATCTAACCTTTTGCCTCCTCGCCACAGTTATCCCCCCCATCTCTTCTCCTCCACCTCTTCCCTCGTTGATCTCATCCCTCCCTCTATCCTTCACGCTCCCACGCGTTGTCCTCCACCTCACGTTTACCCCTTTAACACCTCCTTCCCTCTCTCCGCCCAGCCTCACCCTGACCCCTCCGTCACCTCTTTCGAGTGCCGTCTCCTCATCTTTTCCTCTCCGCCTGCTCTCGTCCTGACCTCTCCAGCGCCAGCCGTAAGTATCATTGCCGTGCCATCCCTCTTTCCTCCCGCACTCTCATCCCCCACTTTACTGCCATCATGATTGTCATTACAGGAGAGGTTAAAGATCCCATCATTGCTCTCGATGACATCAGCACACACACACACACACACACACACACACACACACAACGAACCATCAGCGTATGAATGTTCTCCTCTCACAGTTTTGACGCGCTGCTGGTTTCTGCCGGCAAAATTACCTCCGAGTCAGTTTGTGCTCATAATCGTCAGGCCTCTGTTTGTGCGCTGGTGTTTGTATAAGTCCACGATGTGTGTTTGTGGATCCTGATGTGGTCTCAGCAATAATCCCGTATGTGAAGCGCATGACGGCGTGGGCAGAAATAGCCCGGCTGGTCGGACTGATAGAGGTGATGGCGCCGTCTAGAAATAATTCTCAGACTGTGGAATGAGGCCAGAGCCGGCTGACCCCATTAGAACCACCTTACAACTCATTGTGACGGGCCGGCCGCTGATCGACACGACACGCTCACCTTTTTCTGATTAATGGCTCTGGACCGGCAGCCGGTCTGTGGTCCAGAGACACGGCGGTTCAGGGGTCCAATATTGTGGCATTGTCTGCAAAAAAAAATCCATTCTGTGCTTATAAAAATACCCACAGTCCCCTCTGAGCTACTATATCTGTTTTTGTGCCGCAGTGTTTATTTTGGCAGATCGGTGGTTTTAGCACAGAGCCTGGCAGGTGTCGGGGGAATAATGTTAATCTGCATCCACAAATGTATAATTTTAAGGATCAACCCACTCAACAGAATTCATGTTGGCAAAGTACATTCCTGCAAAACCACAGATAAGTTAAAACTTTGTGGGTTTTTAAAATGTGTCTTGTCACAATGCTGCAGCGAGGTCTGGTCAGGTGTAGGCACAGAAAAACCCCTCGGTTATGGTCAGGAAGCAGGCGTGAACACCTGTTTCGACCCAAGGCCTCATTAAAAACATTCATTTCAGGCTGACAGATTCTGAAACAGACTCAAACTGCAGACAGCTGCAGTGTCTCAGTTCAGGTCTGCATCCTTCAGAGGAGCATCTGCAGTCCGTCCCAGTCTGAAGCTCCTCCAGATGCTCCTTCTTCTCCCTGTTTCTGGAGGATGCACCGCTACGATCCTTCATGGCCGCACATATCACAAGATCCTTTGCAAGCCCAGAAAATGCGACATCGCGTGGCGTGGATCATCACTTTCGTGGGTCTGGGTGGCAGAAATCGTGATGTAAGAGTAAAACATCTGGTGACGCAACCAGGAAATGCTCCAAAGGCTCGACCGTCACATTTAACAACAGCTGATGAGGTTAACAAGGTCTCTGAAGGACTCGCCTTCAAAGACCACAGAGGCCGAGTCCTTCAGAGGACGCAGACCTGAACTGAGACACAGCAAATGTCTTGGCAGCTTTGTCGCCATCTCCTCTAACTCCCAACAAGAAAGTCAGGTAAAAAAAACATGTACTGTGAATATGATACAAATATCAAAACATGTGTGATTTGTAGAAACATTAACTACTAGAAGTGAATCACCCGGGTCGTACTCGTGCTTTTCACGTGTCCTCATTTTATTCACTGCATCTGTCTGCACGCTGGTCAGATTTGCGCCCCGCTGCGTCTCAGGATCGGAACTGTGACCTGAATGAAATGTTTTATTTCTGATGAAACTGTGATGAAAGATTGCAGCACCTTCAACAAATAGAGTTCTTAACAAATAGATGCGCCTTTGTTCCGCAAAACACTGACAAACCGTCAGGACACTTTTTTTTTATTATTTTTTTTTTTGTAGAAGGGACCAGTGGGATTGAGTCAAAACCAGAATTATCCACATGGAGGTTGTAGCTGCTCTTAATTCCACATTCTGTTTGTAACCCATCTGGGGCCTGTAGCTGCTCAACCGCTCGCCTCGAACTAATGACTCCCCGAGTAGTGCCGACACCCACAGCAGCTTAATCAAGACAGGAAACATCTGATGAGACAATGCAGGGATAAAGTAATCAGACAAAACTGAGGGCAAGTTTTATCTTTTGAATCAGGACGTTTTCAAGAACTGTTGTTACAAAAAGATCTTTTCATACAAAAACCTGCGTTGAGAAGACAAATCCATCTGAAGCAAAGCGTACTCGATGTATATTCTCACGTGTCTGATGCTTTCCAGGAAACTGCTCGCCTCATTCATCATTCATTTCAGGTTTTTCTGAATACATGTGGAGGCTTAAGTCATTCTGCCAAATGAAATCACATCAGAATACAGTCAGGAGGATGCTGATTGAGGATAAGTGGTCTTTGGGAGCAACGTCTTGTCTCACATTTGCACAGATCAAGGTAATTAACACCTGGGAGGTGCATAAAGACCTCTTCTGAAGCGAGCACATGCGTATTAAAGACAACCGCTGGAATGAGATGCTTCCAAAAGGTTGTCGCTTGTCAGTGTGGAGGTGAAGTGTGAGGTTCATGTCGACGTGCAGCACTCAGCCGCTGTGATCTGATCTGCTGCTCCAGACGATTATTAAATTGTCTTCATCCGTGTTGCTATTTCAGCGGCTCCGTCTTCTGTGTTGTGCACACATGCATCCTTTAGGCCCTGCTCCGGTTTCCCGACTGTAATCCATACATTTTATTGAGTATTTCCTTAGATCACATGGGAGCCTGGAGCTGATTCCCGATGGAGGAAATAACTGGGATAGGATTGCAGCCTGTAGATGCTACAGATTAGTGACCTGGTTCACTACGGACAGTTTAAGGTTAAGGGGTTAAAATGAATAGTGGAGGAGGAAGAGAGGAGCATGGAGGACAGGCTTTCAGGAAGAAACCACAGTAAACACAAAACCACGGACGACAAATGCATGTTTATCTTTTTTTTCTTTCATTTTGTTAATCCGTGCGTACAGCTGGCTGCCCTCTGCTGTTTAAAGACTCAGATCAGTGTTGCTCTAAATGATCGTCCACAGATCACTACAAGCTGATATCGGTGGTCTGTATGATCGCTGATCGGATAAACACATCAGATGATTTCTCTGTGCTGCTACAGTGAGTTTGGGTCAGACTGTCGTTTAACATCCGACAGTGTGACGAGATCACTGCCGTCTACACTGACCAGTGTGTCCTGTCATGCTGCGACCATCATTATCTCTCTGCAGCGCTGTCGGCTCTGGTTACAATTACTGGCAGGAACATTTTGAAATATTCCTGCTTTCCCCTCAGTCACTGATGTCTCGCAGGCTGGACCTGGTTGGACCTGGTTGGACAGAGAGGACGGTGCATCAGAACAGACTGGAGGAGAGCTGGTTGGCTGAGTCCTTCAGTTTGTTTGGCTAAAGGAGCTAACAGCTAACCGTGCTAATGGCCTACAGCTGAGCTAAATGCACAGCAGGACGGAGAGTCTCTGTTCATAGTGAATAAATGTGCAGAAACACTTCAGCTGAGCGCAGTTCAGAGCTAACATGACAGACACTCGACTTCATGGATGAAACTAACCAGATACGAGCAGCGACCGTGTTTCTTCGGGGTGAAAGTCTTCAGTTAACAGACTGAGAGAACTGGGCCTGAGACACCTTCAGCTAAAATGTGTTCAATCATAAATATAAAGACAGGATCCCCTTCAGATATCTCCTCCACCCTCCAGCTGAACCCCTGACTGTTGTTTTCTGATCCACGCTCACCGCTGAGCTGTTTTTTTCTCTCTCTCTCTGGTAGCTGCTGGCTGAGGGAATCTCAGGGTCTCTGGATTTATTCCTCCGCGTTGGAATACAAAACATACATCAATTGGTTATATTTCCATCCAGGGAGAGTGTTATTGTGGCCCGTTGCCTTAACGAGAGTAATATAAGCTGATATCAGAAATCATGATGACATTTGTGCACCGTGGCTGCACCATAAAAATGCTAATGTTGTTTTTTTTTTTTTTTTTTGACGGCGGAGGAGGAGGCGGGAGGATTAGACCGAGCGCTGCTGATCTTATTAGATAAAACTCAGTCATTACACCCGTCGGTCGGTCGCTGCAGTGCTGCGCAGGCTTTGTTCATAAAAACACCAATTTGCCGGGTTTGTTGGAAATGTGACGTGTTAGGATGACTCCTGGTCAATGTTGATGAGACTCATAAAGACGTTTAACGGCGTTATCATAGACGTTAGCATTAAGAGGCCATTTCTGCAGGATGCACCATTTAGCAACTGGCTGCGATGGCAAGTTTTATGGTTTTAATGGTGTTCTTCAGTGTTTTCCTGCACAGAAGAGCAGTGAAAGCGCGTCTCAGGCTCTGCAGGGCTGAGAGAGGTTTATAACGCTGGAAAGTCCTGGTTGTTTGTGGATTAGAAATGCTTTGTTAATCTTATTAGATTAAAGAGTCCGGCGCAGTTTAATTCACTCTCTATTCAATCCAGTCAATAAGTGGATCAGGATTTCCTTTAATGCAGAAAAACGAGCAGCTGCCTTTTGAGGAATGAACTGTTTTCTCATAAATGAATAAATGTGGAAGATGTTGAGCAGCTGATGAGAAAATAATCCTGCTGAATGTTAATGACAGAATTCTTTGATCATTGATTTATACAAACTCGTCCTGAAACATTTAGTAGACGGCAAACGTGCTTTCTGCAACAACTGCATGAATCGATTCATCATCACTCATCGATTACAACATCGATGAATTTTTTCTTTTTTTATATTTCCGACTACGTATATCATTTGGATGCACAAACACTTTAGCTGTGACACCTTTTAACTTTTTGAAATAAGTTCCTTTTGGTTTCATTTCCAGCCCGTCCGTGTCGGGTTTTTAGTTGTGATACAAAACAGAAGACGGGATTTAAAAAGTGTAACGAAGTCGGCTGCTTCTTCCCGTCCGTCCGTCAGACTCACACAGTGACAGATGAACCGTTGTGTAACAGAGCAGCGGAGGAAAACTCTCCACAACAACAGCACTCGGCGTCACGGTCCACTTGATTCAGAGACTGTAGGGGAGGATGATCAGTGTGTTACCATGGTGACCTCCAACGCCGTCCGACTCAACGCTGTTTTACTACGAGAGCTGCGTTTTCACAGTCGTGTCACACAATGACAGTGTCGGGAACAGCGGTTTGACACCGCCTGACAAGATGTGCACACACACTCCCATATTTAACACACACACACAGACACACACACACACACACACGCCCTCGCTTTGAAAACACTTGACCCTCACAGAAAGAACCTCCCACGCCGGGTCAGAGACTTGAACTACATACATTATCCTCTGAAGTAAACATACTGTACAGGAAGACGTTCACCACACACCCACGCACTTCATCTCCTTTTCAGCCGCTCTCTGCCTCCTCTTTCACTCCGTCTGACTCCATCTTCCTCTCCCTCTCGATCCCTCCCCTTCCTCTGTCAGGCAGTGAAGTCGGTTAGTGAAGCGAGAGGAGGAGAAGGCGGTAATAAGACCCTTCTCTGACTCGGCGCTCTGAGAGAGGCCGAGTAGCTTCGACACACAGGAAACGGCAGATGAGAGGCGACGACCGGCTCACATGCTCGCAGACGTCGGTCCATCTGTCTTCATGTCTTCGTGTCTCTACGTGGGACACGTGTCTGCTGCACGTCTCCTGCAGGCCACTCATACCATCATCTACGACGTGGAAACAACAGGAGTGTGTGTTTCACAGAGGCACGTCGGGCTTGTTATCCAGCGCAGGTGATTGATTGAAGGCTCTGTGTGGTTTATCTAATGGTATTTTAAACAGGTGCTAATGCCGGCTGTCCTCCGCCACATTCACACACAGAAACACTCGACGTCCTGCTTTTATTTTCACATTCTTGAGGGAGAATGGTCCATCCATCTTCTGAACAGGGCGCTACTTGATTTGTGTCAGCAATAACAGCACAGAGGAAGGTAACGTGAATCTTTGTCTTTGCTTCTGTTTGTAATCGTGTTAAGTAAAGACGACCAACCACGAGGCAACACAGTCAAATCTTTATATCTCATCTGTTAACTGGAAATGGGACGAAATCTTAAAGAAAATCCCAAACGATGAGCTCGGAGTCGCTCTCGGATATGAATGCGAGTGTGCTTCAGTATCTTCTGTGTAACCAGGCGACCTGTGACACACAGAGGCAGAAAACAACCCCCAAAAAACTGAGGTCTTAGATTTAACAACAGCTGCTAACCCACTTTAACCTTTCCAGCGTTATGTTGGCCATCCTAAATGTAAAAAAATTAGATTGCCGGAGGGTTTGTATTTATATCCCGAGCAAATCATTTCATTGGATTCCAGCGGTGCCCTCTCTCTGCTCCGGGCCTCTGAATGCTCTCCAGCAGAATTGTGTTTGCTTTTAAATGTTTGTCTGCTCCACGGGAGCCTTAAATCTCATAACTCCGCTCCAGAATAAACCCCCAGTGGCACCGACCGCAACCACCTACACTGCACAAAATGACACGCTCGGACGATGATTTCTATCTGCTGCACTTTATTCAAGAAGAAATAAAATCTCACTGTAGATACAGATTCAGTCTGAATTCACTTGATACTCAAAGATCCTAAATAAGAGACGCAACACCAGCTTTACGTCCCAAACGTCAACATGACTTATCAGAATAAAACCACTTCCCTCGATGCTTACATTCGATTTTCTTTGAATATTTTAAATGACACTTTTGAGGATGAAAGATCTCTATAATATATTAATAAAAGTGTTGGGTATGTGGTGACTTCACACATTTTTACAGCGTAGTGGTCTCTGAGCTGGAGGAAACCCCTGGGACACATTTGGAAGCCTTAAAATCCTGAGCACCGTGCGATTTATCTTATAACACCAGGGTCTCCAGAGCCCCCTCATTACATGCTAATTATTCCATGAAGCCAGGAGCCAAGTAGTTCACTGATTTACTTAGAGGAGTAGGGGGGGAAATTAGCAAACGCCGAAACCAGCGTTTATTTCGGGGCGTTGGTGTCACGTTCAGCCGCTCGTGTCAGAACTCAGTGCAGCTCAGTTTAGACTCTCACTGCAGGGGCTCAACGAGAAAACCTCGTTTTTAAAAGAGTCGATGTGGTGAGTCCATCCCTCTCCAGACATCTTGTAAGAGCATTTAATAGAAGTTGTATTCCTTATTATGATGTGAAATTTGAATGTTGTTCCCCGTCACTATTTCATAGATGAGGCCCGAGCGATATATTACAGATATCAGACTATGTTTGTTCTGAACTTACCAGATGGTAATGTTGGATTTTTGCCTCCCAGTCAAAACATTTATGAAACGCTCTGGAAGATATTTCAAAACATCGTTGATACTAAATATCCTCCAGCAAGTATTGAGATTCTCACATGTAGTTTTTGAAGTTCAAGGATCATAAAGTGAACAAGTCCCGTCTCGTGCTGAAGTCACTGATGATGTTTGTAAAAAGAATGGCAGTCAGTAGAGTGTATACCTCCGCAAACAGTCTCCTTCTGTACTCGCTCTCAGTAGCCATGCATAATTCTTTAAATCAGGATGAAAACACACCCTGTCGTGCTAATGTTGAAGAGTCGAGAAGCATCCTTCATCAAGTTTCATGGATGGAGTTCAGTAGTTTTCGTGTGATTTTGCTGTCAAATGAACCCACAAATGGAAATTTGTCAAATTGTAACTTTATTTGGACTCTTTCTCATCAGGAAGAAGGAGGAAGGTTCAGTGATGGTTGGGCAGGATGAGAGGCCAAGTAGGAAACTACTGTTTGCTTCCTGTTTCAACAAACCCAACTGGAAAATGTTGGTGGGCATCAGGATATTTTGCAGCCATATTTGTGGGGACAAAATCGGGTGTTAAGACAACAACACTGTCTGAACATGAACTGGAAGATGAAATGTTTTTTGTCAATAGTTTGGGGAAATTCTGTCCTGGTAACGTGTTTGTTAGGTCACAGTGAGAATCATGTAAATGTGAGGCAACATAACTGCACCAAGCATCTGGAGTAAAAACACAGCTATAGTTAATATTTCCTCGTCAGTTCAGCTCAGTTCAGCTCAGCCGTGTTTGAATCTGTGTAGGTCGATTTGTATCCATTAAAGGCTTCACACGTCTCCTCTCCCGACACCTGAGTGATGAGTAAGTGCCGAGAACGTCGATACGAGCTGCACAACCATCAGTCGCCTCAGTGTTAACCATACATAACTTTAAACATAATGCAGGTGTTAAAAGGTGTTTCCTGGCATGAGTGTTAACCGACGACGATGATTCGATCGGGTTTTTAAACACGCGTGAGGCTGCGACGACCTCGACCCACTTCTGCTCCCTCAAAAACTGAACTGCAGCAGTGAAATCTCTGACACGTACAGTACAGATCTGTCAGAGGTCGGCAGCCTGCTGCAGCACTCGCAGAGGAAGTCAGTTTAAAGACACTTTTGACAGTCTTGCTTGGAATTGTTCACTGAATTCACACCGCGATCTTCTCTGACTGGCAGATTGTCTGTCTGTAATTTAAGAAGCGGCAGGTGTCGAGGCGGGAAACTCAACCTGCAGTCTGACGCTTCGAGTCGGATCGAAGAAATCTGGAAACTGACAGGTTTGAATTTCAAGGATTTCCTGGTGCTCGTAGAAAAACTCATCACATCTGAAAGAAGTTAATGTCGAATCAATTTTCTGTTGAATTAGAAAAACACCCGTTAAGTCCTAAAGCTTTCATACCTCATTTAGGAGCAAGTGGGGTTTATAGATCGTAACGTCTGCGAGCTGCACACGAGTTGTTGAAATTAGCACATGAGAGGATGTTAAATCTCGTCTGTGGGAAATCTGAGCCTATATTTTCTGGTATTTACAGTTTCGGGAAATGTCATGGTGGTGTGTAGGTGGAACATACAGAGTAAATTACCTCAACATGTGTTGCAAATCGAGGCAAACATGATTTAATTATAATATTCAGCTATTTTTGAACGCACAGTTACCAGCTCGTTGGATGATTGTTGATATTATTAGATAGTATTTGTGTAAGTTTCAACAGATGTTGGGTGATTACTGAGGTCATTCTAAAGATGATGTTTGGTTATTACACCTTACCTTTTTTAATGGACCCTAAATCAGTGGGTGACATCTGGTCAACTCCCTAAATCCAGTTTTCAAATGCTGCTTCCGTTTGAGCTCTAAGTATCGCTGTTCGTCCGTGTTGAAGAGTTATTAATGATCTTTCCAGCTGATCAGTAACCGAGGTCTTATTCTCCTGCTGTTCCTCTGAGGAGCAGCACCATCAGTCAGCAGGATGCTGGTCGACGATTATATGAAATATTAACTGTGAGTTGTCGACTGTCGTCCTCTTCACACCGCGTGTTGTTGCTCGGGTGTCGGGTTAGCAGATCAATAGCTAATGATCTTCTTCGGCCAGCGTTGAACTGCACCTTAACGCGTCTCCACATCAGCCCGAGTCCATACTCTGATCCGTTAATGTGTTTGGGATGGAGGCATTCGGGGCTAATAAAGCATCCTCGTGTTCAATCAGTGTTTAACCGATAAGCGCCGAGCTCCCGCCCACTCTGTCTCCGGAGTCTTTAAGCATGCAGCAGCTGGCTGTTGTCCAGCGGTCATTTAGTACGTGTGGCTCCCAATATTCAGCTAAACATGCCCTTGAAAACAATAAAAAAAAGAAATTAAGTGATTCCTCCTCGCTGACTCTGAGATGCAGCACTAAACACGCACAATGGTTGAATATTCAGTTTCATGAATTTATTTGACCTTATTTGAGTGAGCAGGACGATCTCATGAGATGAAAATGGCTCGGGCAGTTTGATGAAGTGAGTAAAACACATAAAGAAACATTTTGATTATCAAAACTTCTTAGAGAGAAACTGCAGTCGTAGCCAGAGCTGCATGAAAACAGTCAGTGTGCTGCCTCCGTTTCATGGTTTGGTCAGGAGAAATCCTACTGCAAACAACAATGATTTAAACTATAGTGTTCTTCTAATTTTGTGTCAGAATCATCTGTCACCGTAGTTTGACGTGGAAATGATCTTATCTGTCTGCAAAGTCTGAGCTTGATGTAAAGAATTCTCCTGCTGATTATTGTGAGGTAAATAAAGGCTGATCATGGTCTCTGATCAGCGTCTGAATCTATAGCTCACGGTGAAATACATAAAAATGCAAACAAAATGGACAAAAGGGGGATGAAGTCCTGCAGGGCTGCAGTCTGCAGACTGCAGTCAGTCATCACGAGGCTGGCTCCGTCAAGTGTTTTTTTGCTTTGTTTTTTTTTAGATGTAGCTCACAGGCGTTCAGCATCTTTTATGAATCAGAAATGAGTGAAGACGAGGTTCAGTATGGATCTAAGAAAGCGTTTTTTTTTTTAAATGAGGCCTCGGCTCCATGAGGTGTTGGTTTCCAAGTTTTGATTTGGAAGAATTTGACCTCTCTGCAAAGAGTTCTGACCTCATCCATCCAACACCGCTGGGACCAACCGGACCGTGAGCCAGAGCGCTTGACCTCAGCATCAGTGTTTGACCTCACCGATGCTCTCCTGGCTGAATGGAAGCAGATCTCTGACGTCAGGTTCAACATCTGTCTCAAAGCCTGAAACGAGTCCAGAGTCAGTTAGAGCAACACGTGGTCGTCCTGCATCGTCTGCCTTTAAGAAGACTGTACACACTTTATCTGTCCGTCTCTCATGAGTGTAATCAGTACGTCAGAGGTGAGGTGGTTGAATGAGTCGGTGACGGCTTGATAAATCAGTGGACATGCAAAAAAGAGGAATAGATGGATGGATGGATGGAGGGACATGATGGATAAGATTGATGGATACAGTGGAGAGATAAGACAGGGAGAGACTCCTGCATTAAACTCTGATATGTGGCCGGGCACTTACATTAATCTGGGATGGATCCATATGAAACACAGATAGCATGTTAATGGTTTCATGTTTTTTAATTTGTCATTTATTTGGATGAACTCAGGGATTAAAATGATTTCAGGAAAATCTCTGTCACAGTTTCCAAGTCAAGTCAAAGTTCAAATCTCCCCCAAAAAATCCTTTTCTGTCACACCAACAGTCTAAACCTGAGGATGTTTGATTAAACACTGTATGAAACAGAAAAAACAACACACTGGAATTAATTACCTGATGGAACTGCTGAGACAGAAGCTGCAGAGGGAGGGATGGATGAGATGTGGACCATCCAGGAGAGGAGAAACTGAGTGAAGTCTCGGACAGACGTTTCTTTTTTGTCTTGTTATTCACGTCTCTTCCTCGTCTTTCCGTCTGTCTGTCTTGTAACAGAAGTAGTTGAATGTTATCTGTGGAAGTTCAGATCAGGGCAGAGAGGCTGTCAGAGCTGGAAACAGCCAAAAAACACCTCCGGATTTTATTCCCCCTGAAGCTTCCTCTGTCTGTCTCTGCTGCAGGATTCAGCAGGGATTGAGAGATTCGAGTCACAAGGATCAATCCGTGATGCAGATACGAAGAAAAAGGTTTCTCCTGCAACAAGATTTAAAGCAGGATTGATGACAGATTGACGAGTCGTCTACACGCCGTCTAACAAAAGAAAAGAGCTGAGACTGTGTTACTGAGTCTGATCGGGTCCTGAGTAAACTGGAGCCCACAGATTATTATTATCATTATTAACAGGAATTTAGGCTGATTGTGTCTTTTCCCACTGAAGACAAAAGCCAGATGTTGGTGGGTGTGAGTGATTTTTTTATTTTATATTTTGTCTGGTGTGAAAGGAGCAAACTCACACTCACATAACTCAGCTCTGTAATGTTGCACAGCAGCTGGCTGCTGCAGTTTCCAGCTGAAACTGGAGAACATTGAACATTTGTTGAACATTTTCCAGTGGTAGATTAAAACACGTGTTGCTGTAAGTGAGGGACTGCAGCAATTATTGTTGATTTTGGTGTTTCGCTGGGATTTGATGCCAATAAGAAAACATTTAATTATATATTTGATGGACACAAACGAATCATTCCTGACTGTGGCTTCCAAATACGGCATCCAACTGTCTACTTTGACTTTATAATTTCCACAGATCACTTCCTTCGTCGTGCACATGCACTCAAAAAAATCATTTGTTCGCAGAACGTAATAAAATTATGGAAATAATTTCCACCTAAACAAAATGCTTTAATTTAGCCAGAAACAATTTTGTCGAGTGACCTAAATATAAATATGTTGGATCAACATGATGCATTTGTGTTACTATGACTTAATTACTAGGATTATGTCCAACTAGATTTGCAAGGGTAAATGTTACATACTAACATATTTTTGTTGGGCCATTTAAACTAGTATGATATAATTACGAGTTACTTAATTTAAATGGGTAGTTGCAACCATTATTTTAAATACAGTTACATTAATTAATTGTGCTGAGTCAACAAAACCATAATTATTAATAAAATAAATAATTTAACAGTATTT
>JARJLU010003351.1:0-23617 GCA_030272975.1 Sparidentex hasta
TATATAACCTTAATGATAATAATAGCTAAGACTGCAGTGGTTTAGTGTATCATTTAGTGGCAGTGACTGAACGTCATCATATGATGGATTTATAACAGAAGTAAGAATGTAAGAAATATTGTGACTACTGTGACACTGATGAGGGCTTGTTCCAGGGAATAAAACATGAATGAAAGCTTTTAGCGCGTGGTCATGTTGGTGGTTTTGTCAGCGGCCTTCCTGTTAATTTAACACCTCATTGGACAGCTGAGTATGTATTTCACATCTCTCTCCTCATTTACATCTGTGGTTGGTCACATTCTCAGGTAATTTGGGTATTTTTTTCCATGAAATCTTGTCACAGTGTCATCTTTTCTAAATGTGACCGGTGCACACCCCATTGCCCCAGACATACCCACAGGGCACCCAAAGCCCATCTGAAATGGATGGGTGACTTTTTAACAGGTCTGCTATATGCCATACCTTGACAGAGTGCTTTGATACAACGATGTTGCTTGGCCACTCAGTCAGTTCAGAATGGCTGAAGTGAGCACAGATCTGATATGGGATTAAAGGGCCAATTAGTCCTCAGGTAACGGATAAAAGCTCATATTCCTCCGCTGCTTCACTTTGATTAGGTGCACAGAGAAAGACAGACATGGCATGAAATCCGGAGCGTGGCATTCACTTAGCAGCCTCCACCCTCTGGCTTCAGACACGACACAGGCCTTTGATTTTCCCATTAGCAGCCGGAGTAGAGGAAATACTACCTAAACCTACCGGGCTTATGATGTTCAAAAGGGAGCAGTGTGGATGGCATATGCTCCTCCTCCCTCCCCCCAGCACAGGGGCTTCAGTCAGCCTGATAAGAGCTAATCTCAGGCTAGCTGCTGTTCATTTACGGTTAAGCTTACGCAGAATCCACATTAATGTTGTGTGGTGGCCCTCGTAACCACTTCTGGCCTCTTAGAGGCTGCAGCACTGAGATGCAGGTGAGCACTTGGTCGGCTTCATTGGAATGAAAATGAACTCCCTCCACAGTAGTGTGTTTAAGAGCTGCAGCTGGGCAACATGCTTTGAATAGGAAGCAGCTGGTGTGAATTTAATTGATGGAGTGATAATGCTGGCTAAAAGCCATGAATTGATTGTCATTTTGATTCTATTAAAAAATAAAGCTGGGGGAATGCTTTTGAGATGTGATTTGAGAGTATTTAGCTTGAAATGTTAAATATTCAATTATTTTTTCTTGATTTCTCATATTTCTACCAATTTTCTTGTGACTATTTCTAATTTGAACATGCAGCAGTGAACAAAATGGTGCTGCTTAGTTTATGTGGAAATATCTATGAGAACACAAATATCCCAATTAAGATCATTGAAAGATAAGCATGAACAATATCAATATCTACAACTAAAGCAGCCTTTATGATTTTGGTACCGAATTTGAATAATCTAAACATGAATAGTTAGTATTAGAAATTAGACAATGTACCGACTTTTGGGATGAAACAACCAAAAACGTGGTTATTTTGCTCGTAAGGTTTGTAGATCTAACAAGGCAAATCAGCATTAGTGCATTCTACTATCTCTCCTTGGCATTATTTTGTTCCATTTGAACAGCAGAGGGCACAATCATACTGCTCAAGATAACTGATGCGTTCTCATAAGATCCTCTCAACTCTTATTGATTGGCTTCGTTGGTTTCATTCCCAATGTTTGACCAAAATTTTCAGCTCACACAGAAGCTCCATTACTGTTTTTTTTTTTTGTTTGTTTTGTTTTTCCCCAGCAGTGCTTGAGCTGCAGTAACACACTGACACCTTCACACCAACACACTGACCTCTGTACTTGTTCTACGGAGCCGACCTTTGCTGCGAGAAACAGCCAGGCGGTGTGTTTACCGGCAGGGAAACCACAGCTCACCGCAGTTAGGAAATGATAATGTAACAGTAACCATGACAGCGATTTTTGTGGCTCTGGTAGTCCACTGGAAAACAAGAGGGAGGGGGAGGGCAATCGGTGGTACCTGCGGCCTAATGCTTGTTTTCGGCTAACCTTCCCTTGATACACACCTCTGGGTACCCTAGTAGACCTGCTGTACAACCAGAGGCAGGAAGGGATTGCTGCTGGCTGCTGTATGGTTTTGTAATTCTACATAGTTAAATCATTCATTGACAAAAATAAATGGCTACCTTTTACACATGCTTAGGACATGGCCAGCTCCTTTCATTTTACTGCAGAAAGAAAAGAAGAAGTGATTAATTGAAGAAAGATAAATTGCAATGTCCAGTTAGTACTTTCAAAACAAAATGTTTGCATACAAACAGTTCTCATATTATGACTATGATAAGCGGAACAAGCATCTGCTGACATGAGTTGTTCAAAAACGTTCTTTTTAGAAAACTCTGTGTACACAAACAAGGTTTTCAATGCTTGTGCTCATGTGTAGAGACCCTGGTGATACTACGGGTAAAGTTTCATGTTGTGTCAAACCTTCTTAGTGTTTTAAAAAAAGCGATGTTGATGCTATTGCTAATTTGCCCCTAGCACTCCCATTTAAAATGAGTTTGACCCAAAAACGAAAATACAGTAAATCTTGAAACTGCCTCTTTCATCGTAATTATGCTTTTACACGAAGGTTTGACTCATATACATTCACATAAAAGCCTTGGTTGCGTTTTGGCAAGAGTTTCACTTTAATTACAAATCATAGTGTTCGTGATAAACATTTAATTCTTGTTAAATCTGACCCAAATCTCAGTCTACAGATAAAAAGTCAACTGTATGACCCATCCAATCACCCATCTGATTTTCTCTCTCACTTTTTACTGCACTGTAGGATGCTTCATTAAGTGGTGCTAGAGGGGTCTTTACAGAATCAAGCATAGGGCCACTGACCAGACTGCTGTATTTCATCTGTTGGGAGTAAGATCGGGCTGGCTGTACAGAGGCACAGCATGCTAACATTTGGTATCTAGTACTAAACACAAAGTACAGCTGAGGCTGATGGGATTGTCATTATCAGTTTTATTTGGTTATAGGAATTCCTTAATTAAACTTCTTGACAATCAATGACAATGTTGGCCCTTGAAATCATAGAATCAAGACTTCATCTCTAAATGTCTGCACCAAATTTCATAGTTATCCATCAAATAGGTGCTGAGATATTTCAGTCTGCCTAAAGGTAGTGGATGGACCATCTAGCTAAGCGAAATTGCTTGCACACAGCTGAATGCACCATTACATAGCTAATGTTATAGCCCCTAAACTGAAGGGACCCGAGGAAAAAAAAAGCTTTGTTTACCTTCACCACAGTGGTTATGTTTCCACCCTTGTTTGTTTCCTCAGTTTCCTTAACATGGTGAGATTTTGAGGCAATGTTGTACATTTCTGTTATGATTATGTTAGGATTTGATGGAGGTTTATTTAGATGGCTGGCAACTACGAGTGAGTACAATTTGATGAAGTTTGAAGATCTTATGTCTGGTGAGCTCAAATTATGGTAAGGCACTTATAGAATGTCATGATATAATTTTTCAGTTAGCAATTATACGTTTCTTGTCTTGTTTTTAATAGTGAACAATGACCAAATTGCCAACAATGCTATCAAATGATTTGCACGAAATGTGAGACTTTATTAAAGTAATGCTTTAAAAGCTTATCTTTTTTATGCAATGATGTTTTACAGTTTGTTTGCTTTGGTGTTTCTGTCATTTGCTTTTCGCAAAAATAATCATTCTGTGATGGTTTGTGATGGAGTTTTTCTTTTTTATGTAACTGCGGCTAATCTGCACAGGCCTGTAGTTATGCTGGATGCTGATAGCAGTCACACTGCATTTTTTAATCATGACATATTTCGGTCTGCCACACAGGCCGCATTAAGTTTCTAATTGTCTCTGCCTTGTGCCCGCATTGCATCACACTTGTCTTGCTCTCTGACACTCTAGTAGGTTGACTCCACTTATTTCTGCTTAACAAGATTACATGAACGTAAATGCTTTGGCTGGATAAGGAAGGAGTATAGAACATGGTTCTGGATGTCTTGAGCCCTACAAACTCCCTTAAAGCGTTTGGAAAGACATGTATATTGCATAATGTCCACCGTCTATGTTAGTCCTTTAATTTTCTGCATTTGAGTGTTCAGATGGAATGTTCAGCTGTGTGGAGGTACACTTTGAACATAGTGTAATTCTGCGACAACTAAGCGGGGTTGAAGAATTTCCCTTTGCTATGTCCCGATCCCCTTTCTACAGAAGAGAGTACCTATGATTGTTATTGCTTCTAAAATGTTGTTGGATTTGGTCATTTAACAAACGCAACTGACACCTTTCTTGCGTTGAGCATTAGTTTTATTATAGCTGTCCTTAAGAAACTGAAGAGAGCTACTCAACTAATATAAGGAAGTCAAGTGTAGTACAGTAAAATAAGTCCATGTCCATGCATTTCTTGTTCTGTGGACAAAAATAAAAAGGCATAGAAAAAAAGATTTTTATCTTGTCATGTCATCAATGTGGAAGGTATAGTTCTGTTTTGTTTTGTATGACTAAGCCTACAGTCAAAAGGTATTTGTACATACACTGCCTGACCAAAAAAAAAAAAAAAAGAGTCACCACCTGGATTTGAATAAGCAAATAGATAAGAGCCTTCCATTGGATAATCACTGCAGTGATTAATATGTTTCAGCTAGCAAAGTTATTTAACCTTAACTGATACAGTGAGTAGCTTTTCATTTCTTAAACATGCATGTCAGAGGACATACCCAAATTGAAAAAAAGGACACAGTTTGCTAGAGAGCATAAAGATTAGACCCACATGAAGGCTGGTTGGGTCAACGACCCACAAGTGGCCCTTGTAGCTCTGAAACTCAACGCTTACACATGTCCTCGAAGACTCTGTAAGGAACCACCCATGCAGAGTTTAAAAACCTGCTGCTCCCCTGCAGTTAGTCAGAACTGAGGAAGCCTCTTGGGTGAAAGGTGAAACATCTTCAAAACATCTTCACAGCACCTGGAAGAAGGAGAACATTCATCAACATCTTCTATACAGGTTATTTTGGTAAAAGTTACTAAAAAGTATAGTTACGTAATGTATTACCTTAAAATTAACATAACTATATGTCATGTAATAGATTGCATTTTGAAAGTAACTTGACCAACAGTGATCATGATACTAGAACTTAGATACAATACCGAAAACATTGTTATTAGGTACAATTTCCAGTACCATGTTTTTTCACCTCAGTTCGTCAAAACTAAAGCCGCAATCAGCACTGAGCAGGTTTGGACAAAATGTGTGACATTCTGTCCACCGGGTTTTGAGGTAAAACGTTTTGTATGTTTGGAAGCTGAAAATGCTTTGGAGATATATTCTCAACCTTGGCCTGAACATATCTACTGAGTATTATAAAGACTGGACCAATGAGTTATGGCAAATTAATTATAAGTCCCTCCCCATGTGAAGATAATTTGATTGATAGCAATATATAGAAATCATAGAGGCCCATCAGGCACCTGATAATTTTTAGTAGATAAAATTGAGCTGGAGATGTGTGTCTCAATTCAGTTCAGTCAGACTTACAATGTTCAGGCTGTGGCCTTCTGAAATGTGAATTTGTAGTGGCACCTCTGTGTGGCCAATTTTGTTTATATTTCATGTAAAGCATCTGCACATCATTATGACTTACTATGCCAGGTTTCATGTGTCTAGCTTGTTCCTGCTCACAAGAATTTCAGCCATGGTACGAGACAAATCATTTTGAACCAACACAAAAACAATAGCCCTTCCTCCTTGAACCCTAAAATGTAAATTAAGAAAGGTTATAGGATGACAATCGAGATATGACTTCTTTTTTTTTTTTTTTTTTTTTTTTTGGCTATAGAACAGCTTAAACTCTGTGGTAAACTTTGAACATTACACTTTTAAATACTTTCTCAGATTACTGCAGATGAGTATAAAAACAGTTTCACATTTTTTATTGGCTTATTTTTTATTAATTTTATGCATTTCAGTATTTGGATTTGAATTTAAGACCACTACACAACACCAGGGGCAAAAAAATATGTGCCATGCCTATATAGTCATAGTAATATTAGGAAAATCAGAATAACATAAAATTATCAAAAAAATTTTAGAAAAAAATGTAAAGTTGAGCCAAGTTATTTGTGACCTCAGCTCTTGAATTGATTACATTTTGTCATAGGTTTGAGATTAAGTCCTCTGCTGTCAGTTGAAGCAAAAATGGTGCCTCATTGGATTATGGGTTTAGTTTGATTCCATGCAACAACTCTGCATAGCAATGAGACATGACGTGCTCCTGTGGCTCTGTTTTTTTTTTTTTTTTTTTTTTTACCTCACTACCTCCTCATACAGACCCCAGTTCAGCTCTAGCACACTCTCTATTCAGCTCTCAAAATCTCTACTCTTGAGAGAAGAACAAACTTCATTATGTGTGTAAGAGCAAATCAAATAAAGCAGCAAACTGCTCTCAATCATATTGCTGAATATATATTTTGCATGTCCATGGGTCTGAGACGTCTGGGGTCTGACACCAGGGATTTGAAGGAGGGTTGTTCCATCTAAACCAACTTTATCAACCCTGCAGTGCAAATATTTCCCTGACAATACTTTGATAATAATGATTAGACAATGTGACACCCTATATGCATTCCTGTAACTTGTCAATATAGTATGGTGCTGTCACAGGACGGGGAAGCATTTTCATCTCCAAAAAAATAAAAATAAAAAACTGTCAGCTGCCAAAGTAGTTTCATGATACCAAAGACAGACAAATGGTTAATAATTCTCACTCTTTTCTTGTCTTTTTCCATCGTCTATAGTATTGTATTGTATTTCATTGTTCATAGCTTACCCTTTGCTGAAAAATATGCTGATCTCAAGGGTCGTTATCATTGCCAAATGCACAAAACCCAATTGCCAGAATGAAGGTCTGCAATGTACAAGCAATGCTGGATGTTTATGAAATAGTTTGACCTGGTAAAGATCCAAGATCAAAACATCATCTCTATTGGAATTTTATGGTACGGTGTGCAGGCCTTGCACCTCTGTGATGTGCTTATAACAAGCCTCTGTGTCAACACGTTTTGAAGAATTTTCACAACGGTAGGTAGCCAATGACAAGCCATGAATGTTAACAAAGGTGACAATATGCCAAGTCATTTTTCAAACAATAGCAGAGTTGATAAACAGCCAAGTCAAATTAATGCATATTTACACCATGTTACTATACTACTACTATATTAAAGCTAAATTAATTATCAAAATACACTAATACCACAGCAAAGCGTCTGAACAAAACACTGAGGAATAGACACAAACTCTACATCCTGAACTGAGTTTAGACTTTCCTTTCTATTCCCACTGTTTTTGAGATTCGGGAACATTTGTGTTTCTCTCTGGGGACTCAAATAAAACACACACAACAAGCAGTTCACTAAGGAGAGAGTAATGTAGCTTCAGTTGAGCACTAATATAGAAAATAAGAACACTGATGCCTCTATAAAGCAAATGAGAACATCAGTGAAAAGATTGGCTATTAAACATTATGTGTTCTTTGTCACTGGCTCAGATTAAGACTAAGTCATAACATTAAAAGCATTTGTTATCATGGAGTGCTGAGGATGACTCTACTCACAGCCTGAAGACAGAAGCTACTTCGCCCTTGTCATCTTTTGTCCACAGGGGCCACCATAGTGAACACATATTAAAAGTCCCTTGCTCCTTTTTTCATGTAGACTATTACCTGATTGACAAAAAGTGTAATAACTAGGTATTTGAGTGTTTGTATGTATGGGTGTGTGTGTGTGAGATATGCTTTGTTTTCACTTTTTTAATTGTTCAATATACATTGTCATGTTGGAGTGTCTTTGTCAATGTTTTCTGCTGAATGCCAGCCAGCAGAATCAGTTTCTCAAAAAAAAGAAAAAAGTTAGTGAACAGGGAACAATTCAAAAGACAGTACCACAACCATACTTTTACATGGTAACCCTGACAAAATCAAGTCTATACATCTCAGTGTGCATGCCGGGGATTTGAACATTGACCTTAACTTGAAATCAACAAAATCATCCGGCTGAATGTTCGAGACATCTTGTCATCCTCGTTTCAACCAGCTAAAACACTGTCACAACGTTAATGTGTCACAAACATCATTTTGTATAATGTATTCACTCATAAATTGAAAGAGAGAATATTTCTAAGTGTCTAACATTGAGACCTTGAGACCAGCCACAGAACGGAGAGAAAGTACTACGGTCCTGAACTTAGGTGTGAGGTTAACCATCAGATAGAGAATACAATGTCGTGACAGCAAGAGGGGAACAGCAGTATCTAGGAAAGTTAACATCTCTATGCACACAAGTCAAAAGTTAATGAGTTGCTCTCTTTTAGATCCTCTCAGAGATTAACATCACACAAATCAAAACATTAATTACATGAAGTAAAACAGCCTTCGCAGACAGCGCTATAATTAACAGTTCATTTCCATTCATTTCAGCTAATGTTGATATGCATATTTATCTTATTTTTGTAATTTTCTAATGGCTCATTGTTTGTTATTCTCTAGGACTGGAGAAGCTGCAGAAACAGCTCATTATGAATAATGAAGCAAATAACAGCACGCATTTAACGCATACTTTACTTTGAGCTGCATCTTTTTTTGCGGTGTGAATAATTCAATGCGATCTGTATAAGTAATAATCCTTCATAATGCATCTTTTACTGCAAGGAGAAATAGACAGAAGGTGCATAAGTGGTTGCTTAAAAGCAGCCGAAGCGACGGTGGGAATGGCAATGGTGGCATGTGCTGGGGGAGTTACTGCTCCACTTACTTTACAAACTGAAAATCTCATTAAGTGTGACACTGAAGATTAGTTGAGAGGGACCAAAGTGGAAAGAGAATGAACTCACAAAGGGGCTGTGAGGAGGCTTTGGCTTTGTTTGCCATCATTAATTCAGCATTGAACAGCTCAGGGGGAAGCTCCGAGTCGCTGATCAGAAGAGCTGCAGATATGACAGGCGAACAGGTGCCCTTTTTCCTCTCCAAACACTTTTCCCTTTTAGCTCCCTTCCTCAGGTCTTAATTGAGGTGATTTGTGTATTTGGGCCATCTGCGGGCTGACAAAATAAAGCCGGCTTTGATTTATGGCACCTCGAGACATATTAGCTCCGGAGTTTCACAAGCAAGTCTCAGCTCCACTTGTAAACAAAAAAAAGATAATGAAAGTGAGAGGCATTTTTATGTTTTACTAGAATTTACACATCAGTTATTAACCAATATTGAATGGCACAGTGCATCGGCCAATATCAGAATATCACTTGATGATGGCTCTATCATTCCCGCACTACACCTGACTCGGTCATTGTAGAAGAAAAACTGTAATATACAAATTACAGTTGAAGCACACCATGCCCTCACTTCAGAGTTCAGTGGCACCTGTATATTACGTGGCGCTCCACACCTGGTGTGAAAGTATTTGTCTGCAATGCTCAACCTTTCCAAAAAGACAGACCAGTCAAAATGCATTAAGCTTGCTGTTTTTTTTAAATCAAAAAGTAATGATTGTTTAAAATGGAACTTGTGAGTGTGAATCCTGACCAGGACCTCCTGCCATTTTCTCTGGCATTAGTAGCAAACATCAGGTTAAATTTTTTTCATAAATCACACATGCGAGACATCGCACATATGACTTGTTGACTTATTTCATATACTTCTGAGCAGATGTCCATAAAATAGTCTGAACACACAAATATTCTCCCAGGAGACTGACCCTTTTTATCACAAGCATGGCTGGATAAATGTCTCGACTTTGCACCAAAAACTTTGGTTTCAACCTACAAATGTTGAAACACAGCCTCTGGCTCGGTAGCCTTCTTTCTGAGCTGTAACATTGACATGATTTGATTTTAGATGGCCTGTATGACTGCGCCTGCATAAATCTGTGACAGTTTTGTTAACAGACACGCTTAAGCTGATGATGGCAGAAAAATGACAGCAAGAGCTTGTACTTATATGACAGAGACACACGTATGCGCAGTCTGCACATTTGCTCTCACGCAGAGAAATTTTGCTCTAATGATGTGTCTAACAGTCTGCTTAAATGACCATTAGGCGCTCAAGTACAAGGGCAAACTGTGAGATTCCAGCAGCGCTTAGTAGCAATGTGGTGCCAAGCACCAATAGTTTTCCTCGCATTGCGTGGTGTGGGTGGTGATAGCTTTTAGGGGCTGTGTTTCATGGCCTATTCTCATTGAGGAACACTCCATGAGATGTGGACACAGGGACTGAGAGCAGCCCTCAATGCTTCAGTCACGTCTCAATGTGCTCCCCAATGTAGATAAGCACACAAATAAGCAAGGAATAGTTTGTAATGTGTTATCCACAAAGGTCACACATGTAGAAATTATTTGGGCATATCTCTCCAGAGTGGCACTTAACTGCAATTGACTTTCAGTGGACAATAATTCTTGTTCTGTCTTACATGCACAGTGACGCTAAGAGACAGGAATAAGGGCATTAACACAAAAGCATTGATACAAGATTCAATCAACTCTGAGTTTTTCTCCATGTGCCTATGCCAGTTGCCTATATATGTTTGTCTGTGTGTCTCCTGCTAGCTAAGTTATTTAAAACATACTTGAAAAAATATTCACCTTCAAAAAGTCTCAAAAAGTTGCCTGATGTCTTAACATTGTGTACGTGCAGTGAGCAAACTCACAACAGTATTATTAAATGGAGGCAAAATTGAACTATGTTGACTGAAAACTTGATACAATATTTATTTTTTTCTGAATCCAGTTTATATTATTAATTGGAACAGCACTCATATGCCACATCATTGCACACCTGTGAATCAACCAAGGGTAAAGAAAAAAAAACAAAAAACCTAAATATGAACAAAAACTCCTACAGACACTACTCATCATTTGATAAATTCATCACATTATTCCCTTTGTCTTTTTCACGTTTCAAAGTATTTTAAAGTTACTCCGGATATTCAGTTAACCACATTGTGACCAAAAAAAAAAACAAAAAACTGTTGCTGTGAGGATAATGGATCCTGTATCAAGATGTGTCAAATCGTTTCAAAAGGACTTAGGGCTCTATCCCAAGCATGTTGCAAAGCAGCTCACAGCGCAAGTGTAATTGCCAGTTTCAGACCAATGCAGTTGTCATTTTCACACCCAGTGCCCAGGTTGCATAAATAGCAAATGCCCCTGGGTGTGTTGGACTTCAAGTGAGGCGTGGTCAGGCACATGGTTGCCACACTGCTATCTTGAGGCAGCAGAAAGGGACTGCGCCATAGACCAACAAAAAACTGGCCTAAAGTTACAGATGCAGTAGTTTTTCTACTATTAAAAGGATGCATTATTCAGACAGTAGAGTGAGCCTATAATGGACAGACACTATGATTTTCTTATAAAAGAAGTTTTCAGTTATTTTAAACAAAACTAAAAGCTGAATAGGAAACTCTCCACAGAAAAAAACAGAATTACACTTTTAGCTTCTGAAGTAAATATGAACCAAATGCATTTCTCAGCTGTTCCTCGTTTTGCAAATGTACATGTTTTTTCGCATGTATCCACATGGAGTTGCTGAGGATTGTATGGGCCATTGTTTAAACGCTCCAGGTCCTGCCACATTTATACGATCACATGAAGATTTCACTTAGCTGCTGGACATGAATTACAACCTGTGAAGATGCTAAAACCTTTGTTATGCTGTTAGTTCAAAAATACAATTATTCTATGTGTTAGCTTATGGATAGTCATTAATCAATGGTAGATTAAGTAGTTCTTATTAAATGATCTTGCCAAGGGAGATACATACTTTTATAAATGGAAGTATTTGGGATGGATGGCATCTACAATACAGATGCACTTATCAAAATGACAAAATGAATGGGACGTGTGGGGGATTGGACTGAGTGCAGCAGACTGGGAAAGGATCTCCACCAGCAGCATCTGCTGAGCAGCCAACCAGTAGGACAAAACCTCACCGAAAGCACTGTACCCACCCCAGGAAGAGGCAGGTATCAGAGTTAAGCTGACCTGACTTGGACCAAATGCTGTTCCATAACCAAGCCCTCTTCGTGCTCATGTCCGGTCGCAGGAGAATAAAGTGGATGAGGTGTGACTCAGGCTCACTCAGCGACGGGAATGTAGAGACTGCTGTGTGCACATCTTCACAGAGACATGGCTAATCCCTAACATCCCAGATCAAGCTTTTGTCCTCAATGGGCGGACCTGGTTCACAGCCGACAGGACACAGGACTCCAGTGACAGGAGGAGGGTTCCGTGTCTAATTAATCTTCATGCTCAAACACAGTTAAAGAGAATGGACAGTTCACCAGATGTTGAATTGCTGATGCAGGGATGTTGACCATATTACCCGCTCAGAGAATTCACCCGTGTTATTATTGTCGCTTTGTACATTCCCCTAGATGCAAGCTCAAAGAAAAGCACTGCAGGAATTGTTTGATGTCATCAGCAGCAACATGACTAAACAAACAAATGGAATTTTCATTGTGGCTGGTGATTTTAATCAAACTAACCTCAGAACCAAAATTCTACCAACATGTCCAGATCGTCACCAGAGGAAGAATTTTCCTAGACCATGTACAGTGTATAAAAATGTTCCTGGCAGCAGCAAAGCCCTCCCATATCCTCAATTTGGCCTTTCAAGTATTTATCTGTCCTTTACTTGCTACATCCTCATTTGATAAAAAGGGTCAAACCATAATTTAAAACTGTTAACGTGTCGACAAATGAAGCTACATCCACCCTACAGGAACGTTTCGAGTGCACAGACTGGCAAACGTTCAGAGATGCTGCCACTCAGGATAAGACCATCAATCTCGATTAATATACAGTGCCTTTAAAAAGTTCACGCCCTAGGGTGTATTCTACTTTTTTTGTTTTTATGAATGGAACCACAGTCAATACAAGTTAGCTTTTTTTTGACAAGAGTTTACGAGAAAAACTTAATGTGAAAGTGAAAACGGATTTTCTATAAAGCAATGTCAGTTAGTTAACAATGTCTTAAGTAAAATAAGAACGAATCATCATTCCTTATGTTGCGGGAATATCTGAGGAGGGCCGAAACATAACATACCAGTTCATTTTAAACCTACCAACACACTGAGGCAGAAACTTGTCCATGGAGGACAGAACACCCAGGCATAAGCAGAGTAAAGTATGTTATGCTGTTCAGTGCAGCCAGGAATGCACTGAGGAGAAAACAACCTCTCCATAAACGAATGGCACAACACAGGACGACCAACTCCTCAGGTCAAGACTCTGCTGTCCACATCTTGGCCAGAGAAAACAGATGGTTTGAAAGAGGAGTAAAAGATTCCATCTATGTCAAACTGGAATGGGAACAGAGAAAGTGCCCTACTACACTGCATATCACCCACCTACAATACAGTACTGAGTTCCCCCTTGAGACAGCTTAACAACCATTCTCACTTGGACTCACCTAGCCTTAGCAACCAACATGAAGCTCGGTTGAGCCAAGTGGCTCTAACGACTCTGAAAATCAGAGCTCACAGGTGTCCTTAATGGCTCTGTGAGAACACACACACACACACAGGGTTTAAAAGCCTGCGACTCCCCTCCAGTTAGCTAGAACTGATGGAGCCTCTAGTATGAGGTGGAATGTCATCGAAGTTGCCTACGATACAGCACTTGGGATATAAAATAAGTGATTGCATACATATTCAGCCCCTGTTAATTGACTGAGGTCCAGCAAATTGGTGTTAGTTGTCTCACAATTTGTGAAATGGAGATCACCTCAGTTCAGTGAATGTGTCCCAAGCGATTTCATACAAAAAAAAACACCTGTTTCTGGAAGGTCCAGTCACCGGTTAATCAGTATTCCTGACTTGAAGGGGGTGAATACTTATAACTTACTCAACAACGACTCAACTGTGACGTCTACTCCACCTCCAGACGATGGGCCTCTGTCAGTCACCACAGCAGATGTGAGAAAAATCCTGCCGAGGGTGAATATGAATAAAGCTGCTGGTCCAGATAATATACCTGGCCATGTACTAAAAATAAAAAAAAAATAAAAAACATATGTAGGTCAGCTAGCTGATGTTAGCTCAGTGGGTAGAGCGGGGGTCCCATGTAAAGAGGCCGTGTCATTGCTACAGCGGCTCCGGGTTCATGTCCTGGCCTGGGGCCCTTTGCAGTGTGTCAGTCCCCCTCTCTCACGTCTTTAGCAGCACACAAAAAGCAGCACACAAAAGCTAAAAAAAAAAAGGGTTAGACTGTTCCCTCCTGCCTCAAGACAGCCATCATCTTTAACTGTACCTAAAAAAATCTGCTGTGTCTAGCCTTAATGACCCCCATCCTGATGAGGAGCTTTGAGCACATCAAAGACAACATCCCTGCCAGCCTGGTCCCTCACAAATATGCTCTCAGAACCAGCATATACATAAAGGATGCCATATCTTTTGCCCATATACCATTTTTGCCAGAGCATGCAATTGTATATTGAGTCTAAAAAACAATAAAGCAGCAACCTAAATAAATTTAAAGCTTGAACATATATGTGGTTTGCAGAAACATGTATTGCCAAAACTTATTCTGATGCTTGAGTTGGTAACTTGTCATGTCATGTCATGTCATTGTCCGTAACCGCTTATCCCTTTCCATGGGGTCACGGGGGTGTTGCTGCTGGAGCCAATCCCAGCCTTGTCTCGGGGGCGAGGGCAGGGTACTCCCTGGACAAGTCGACAGCTCATCGCAGGGCCCTCACTGATGAGCAATGTGGGGTTCAGTATTTTGCTCAAAGACACTTCGACATGCAGCCCAGCCTTGCCCAGATCCGGGATTTGAACTAGCAACCTTTTGATCAGTAGTCGACCTGCTCTACCCACTGAGCTACAGCCGCCCCTGAGTTGGTAACTTGCCCCGCAGATTATATTTTGAACACCAAAAACAGTTGCACAGTCATTGATAACTGTGATAAATTAGAAAATGTGTAAATAGTACACATGTGGCCCACCCTGTAAAATGAACATCCTCACAGGCCTTTACATTATGTTCACTTATGAGTGTTCAGCCTGTGAAGACTCAGTTTTGTTTTACACTCTGCTGAACTGAAGGTTAATTGTCTGTATGTTCAGGGTCACGCTTCCTCAGTCCTCCTCTTCCTATATTGTTAAGCTAACATCCTCAAATTTTCCTCCCTTTTTCTTTCTCCCTTTCTTTTTTCATTCTCTGGAGCTTTGACAAGTCTTCTTTTTCGAACACCACATTGTGTTCAGGCCATCATTCTTCACCCATCACTTTATTCTGGCCCAGCTTTGCAGCTCCCTCTGCATGAGGATAACGATTGGAAATTTTCAAAAGAGACAGAGAATCTGAAGCTCATCTCATCTCAGATCTTTTGTCTTCAGTCTCAATGTAAAAAAGCAAATGAAATGGTGCCACACTTATTATGTGAACAAAAAAAAAAAAAAAACAAAGGCTGGGATGTGATTACGTTAGACTCTGTTTTCTGCTTGTCATGAAACTAGAAATACCAATATGGTTAGTGGTTGTATGTTCCTGGGGTTTCTGTTGTGTTTACAGTTTACAATAATACAATCTGCTCTCGCAGGCCATTTGCATCTCCAGTATCTGGGGTCTAAATTATCATTGAGCTCAAAATACAACATGGATAGCGATGCAAGTGCTGTGACTTGATTTACTGTCCCACTCCTCAGCTGTTGGCAATAACAGAGCCACATCAATTATACCTGTATGTTCAGCAAAAAGCGACAAGTTAATTACAAGAACAAATAAAAGAATTTCCTTAAAATAGCATAGGTCAAAGTGCCACAGAGTACATCTTTGTAGATCATTTTCATGGTGTTTTCCGGATTCAAACGAGGCAAAAGTATTCTTGAAGATGGGGCTTGGGCTGGATTTATCAGCATGTTCCAGTTGACATTGGTCTCCATGGGTTCAGTGTCAAAGGGAACTGTGCTTTAATCCGCTACCTGAATTTTGGCCGTTGGGGAGCCAGAAAGGAATTATGTCCTGCTTTGGGTAGCCCCTTGCTTGTGCACTTGTTACCTATCTGAGCGTTCAGACAGGAACTGGAACATGCTGTTAAATCCAGCCCAAGTACCATCTTCAAGAATCCTTTTGCCTCATTTGGATCCAGAAAACACCCTGAAGTTTATCTACAAAGATGTACTCTTAGCCGCTCTGACCTGTGCTATTTTAAGAAGAATTCCTGGAAATTCCTTTATTTTTTTTTTTGTAATTAACTTATCGCTTTTTACTGAACACACAGGTATAATTACATTGTGATGATATCCCACATCTGTGAGAATTTTACAAATATTTAACCTTCATCTTTCAATCATTCATAATACCAAGACTAATAATTTAAATAAGATGTGCTGTTTTGTTGTTATGTATTTTCTGCAATTTAACACGTCTTGTTTTTTGTTTAGTTTGTTTCAATGATTTATTTATGAATTATCCATCCTATGACAAACATAATTAAAAGTCAGCACACAGAGAAATCAAGGGTAAGACGGGGCAGTTTAAAGGACCTGATAATAGCTCACACCTGAAGTTAATCTTACTCCCCAACAATACAGGAAACTAATTATCATTTATATAAAGATTATTTTAACCTCATCTATTTATTTATTTATTTATTTATTTATTTAGTTAGTTAATTAGTTAGTTAGTTAGTTATGTATTTATTCTCATTCCCATTATAATGATCACATTGCATAATGACAAACATACAGTCTAGTTGTTAACAGAATAAAGAAGGTTAACAACTAGAGCATCACTGTGTAATCATAATGAAGGCTTTTTTAACTCTAGATATAATCCTAACACTATGCTGTAAATAAAAATGTCAATTTTTCACTTTTCCTGTCCTTTATTGCCCACTCGAAACATCACAGTATTCAGACTAAAGGTGCATGGTATGCATGTTTTTAAGGATTTCTACCAGCATGCACATTCTGTGGATGTTTATACAGCCAGGAACCTGTGCGGAAGGTGGCCTAAGTACATTTTCCATGTGTATGAGTGGTTAATATATCTGGCCCTTGGAGTTTTAGACTGGAGATTTCACTCCGTTTATTTCAGCGATTAGCTGTTAAGCAAGTTTACTTCCTGTTGAGAAGTGATTCTGCCCAGTTCACCTGATAAATAGCTCAATTTGATTGAACAAAGGAAATCTTCAAACTTTGACCAGACATAAAAGTACGCCTGTATATGTGAACAAAGTTGCACAAAGCTTTTTGTGGCTCCAGTAGGTACCGTGAGAAGTCTGATAAATTGTCTTTAGTGATATCACTTGAATCTGTGTCGGCTGAGGCTGGAGGAAACAATAGTCTGGGGTTGTGGAGTTAGAAAGAACTGAGCTCACCAGACTTCTGTCACATGCTCCCCAGCTATGCTTGCTGCTATTGTCTCCAGATTACATTGTCTGCTACTAAAACATGCATATCTCTATATTGCTGGTAGTGGAGTAGCATTGTTTATAATGTAGGCACCAAGCTTTGACAAGGGAGAAGAATATACGAAATAAGGAACAGAAAGGGCTCTTTTTAAAGGATCTATAGTGTTTGGTTGAACGCGCATGGTGCAAATGCATTTAGGGCATTTCCAGGTCAATTTTGCAAGTTAGACTGCAGATAATCTGGGTGTAAAGTAGGGCACATGGCACAAAGGGGTTGTATTTGGACTCTTCATTAGTCATGGGTGTGGTTTGGGTGTGAAGACACCCTTAAGAAATAAAAAAGATCTAACATTAACAATAAAACCAAGGTGCAGGTCCAACCAGGACCACTCTCATCAGTCAACAGTTGCATAACGTACAATATAGACCAATCAGGGTGCTATCCCCTATTACCTTTAAGAGCCAGGTGCACAAGGACTGAGAGCATTTTAAAATCTGCACTCATTTTTGCTGAGGGACAGGAATATTGTCCTTTGCTGCTGGACCCTTTGCCATCTCACAATCATCAACAACTCCATTTGACTGCATATGAAAATATACAGATGCTTAACTGAGGAGGAGGAGGAGGCGCGTTGCTGCGTATCCCTCTGTGTTTACGCAGATCTCAGTCCTTGGATCAGGTGGGATGGGTCATAAAATGATCATATGTTTATGACATTACATGTAGTAATCCTCCAGCAGCAGAAACAATATGTGTATCTCTACGTTAACATGCACATTTGCAGTGAGGGTCAGCTGATAAACATCTTTGATTGTTTAAAACTCCTGACTCGCCAATAGGATCTGTTACTATTTCATGTTCATTTGTGTTTTATGTTCTATGACACATTAAAAGGTCACACACACAGTCTAGATTCATATAGTAAAATAGTTTGCAGTGAAGCAACTGTCCCGATAAATCCTGACATTCGGTCTAAAAATAGTTATTTCAAAATCGAAATGTTTAATTCGGTTTTCCCTGCAGAGTTTCCTCTCAGATTTTGGCTGGTTACTTAAATGTGGCACACTATTTGTTACAGCGACATTACTATGCATGGAAATGTTTAAAATAACTAAAAGCAGCCTCATGAATAAGTGTCTTTATGTTGTGAACCCGCCTTGTGTAAGGACATCATACCATCTGAATACTACGTCCTTTAAATAGCTTTTGACTTTACTTGACTCTACAGTGCTGTCATGTTCTCCTGCATCAAGATAGCATTGGGCCATCTCTACACCAGATCATGCCTCACTTTAAGACCACCTTGCCAAGGGATGAACAGGGGTTTGGTCTGAAACGAGCAATGAAGCTTTGCATCAGGCGTATGATGAACCCCAAAATCTCTGGTTGCCAAATCCATTTTAATCCATTTTATAAATGTAAAAAAACTCTATCAAGTGTGACAATGACTACTGTCAATTCGGTGTACGACTTTTAAGTGACGATGGGGTTAATTTGTCATCCAGGCAGTATCGATTGTTTATACTTGTTTTCAGACATTGCAACATAATACAAGCAGCAGTAAGGGATGGATGTCGTTCGGCTGCAGTGAGCTGCAGTAAAATGACAAGAAGCTATAATTCACAACTTGTGGAATGCTGTTGTAAGTCCTGCCTACTTTCTGCCACAGCACACGAGTGAATTTCATCAGGTGAAATCCACTCTGACTAAGTCCCAGACAGTCATCAGACAGTTTTCATCACACAACAATGCACACACAGTGACACACTGTGGCAAATCACCTGTGACTGGAAACAGCTTAGACATTACGAGGAGGAGTGTTATATACCAGCTGGAATAAAACCGAGGTCAAAAGGTCAGAATTATGAGAAGAAAGACAGAGAGGGAGAAGAAGGAGTATGTAAAATCGCAATGGAGAACACATTTGCGTTCAAATTACGAATGAGTCAAATGGAGCTGAGCTCCCATAAGGTCGAGTATGAGCTCCTATAAAAGCAGTAAAATCCCACATCTGTAGGATCACTAATGAATTACCCACAACCATATGTTTAACTCCAAATGGAGATTTTTTTTCAATGTAATTAGTATTTTTCTTACATTAATGATATAGATTAACAGATTTTTTTTTTCCTCCAGAGGAACTACACACAATATATTCTAGTCAATGACCACAAAAGTGTCTCTCTTTCTGGGATGTGCATGGTCATACCATTTCATATTTAATTAACTGTTGATGTGATTCACTTGATACACTTGTTGCAAAAAGTGGGGTGTGTGTGTCTGGGGAGGGGGTGCGTGTGTGTGTGTGTGTGTGCCTCAGTGTGTGAGTCAAGGACATAGACCACATACTTGAATTGAAGTCACTTATAACAGCAACATCCCCGGACTAGCTTACATATCTCACATGATTTTAAGAGCCGTTGCATGAGAAGAAACTTGACAAATTTTGCGAAACAGCTACAACTAATTTAATTAAATCAAATCATCAGTGCCTTCTTGGAAATTCAGCTTAAACACACAACATGTTGTGTTGATGTTTTGATGATGTTTCTTATCTTGTAACAAGTGTTACAAGTGCTGCTTGTTTAGAGTGCATCACGTCTGCTTGTGTGTCTGAAGTGCGTCTCTCGTCCAAGCAGTATTTTGAACACATTGTCAATCAACTGATTTCACCATTTACACCAAATGTATTAAAGAATATAATATAGACAGTAAACATGTACAGTTTTACAAACTCAGTAAACAGTAACTAATATAGGCTACTTCTTGTTGTCCGTCGAGACCCTCGTAAAAACTTTGTGTAAAGATCTCATTGGTTTGTTACAAAGATGTAGGTGTACATTTGCAGAAAACAGGGAAGTGAGCCAACAAGAAGTCACTTCAGATGTATGCTGGGACAAATGTAATGCTCGGTGTGCTTGAAGCTGCCTACTTGTGAGAGTATCACAAATGACGGATGGTAAAAGCACAGAGTTTGGTTAGTTAGTTTAGTTAGAGTTTGATAAGATAACTCTTTTAGTCTATTTTTAACTTGTTTGAATTTATATTTTTTGCTTGAGAGTGTTCTGAGAATGAAAAACATTCAGAAATAGGATAAAGGCAATATATAGCACACGTTGGACGGCTGTTTTTTAAATTCATTTATTTATTTGCTGCGCCTAGAAGTTTCTCTGTTGACGCAGTTAAGAACGTGAGAGATTGGCAAAAAAATAAAACTGATCTTCAGCGTCTGTCCGAGGAGGACAGCGACGGGGCCAGACTGCCTTTTGGAGGAAGGAAGAAGGCTAGCGAGGAGCTTGAGATAAGCATGCGGGGATGGGTGATCAGCAAACGGGCACGCCACGAGAGAGTGTCCTGCAAAATGATCAGGGCGATGGCGAAACAAATATACGCCACCGCGAGTGACAGCACAGATGAGGAGTTTGCCACGAGTGCTGGTTGACTAAATCTTTTCCTCCGCCGCAGCAACTTCAATTGCAGAAGGATGCCAGAGAATTCACCAAGAGGCTGGTGAAGTTTGTTACATTTTCATCCTGGATTTTTGAGAGGAAGGAATTAAACGCCTGTCCCTAATTGCTGCCTGGTCCCAAATAAATGTCTGGTCTGTTAAGTGATTGAAACAAATAAGCGCCCCGGCTATTATTTGGTATGTTACTGTTTTCTATTTTTTTTTCATCTGGGCCCCAGTGCAACTGTACCGGTTGCAGCGCCGATACTTACGCCACTGATCTTTCGTTTATTCACTTTCAAAACAAATGTACATCTTAAAAAAACACAGAACAAAGTAATATTGTGGTTTCAACTGCAAACCATAACTATGGCTCATGTTAACGTTATCTTGTACTTAAGTTGCATGCATGAAGTTTTTCCTTGTAGTCCAGCCAGACAGATGTTTCCCTTCTGTCTTTTTGTCAGTTGGTCAGCATTTATTATCTATCCTACAAAATAAGTAGTAGTATTGTAACAGGCCACGGATGATATGCATTTCATGTCACATTCAAGGACAGTTTAAAATGTTCGCACTTTCAGAACTCCTGCTTTTGAGCCACATAGGACATAATACAGAACCTCTAACTAGCTGAACTGTACTCCATGTGACAAGCAATCTAAAATCAGTACAGGTACAGGTGTTCCTTTATATTTGTCACAAGGTGTGTCTCCATTCCATAACCCTAACAAACACTTCTATCAGCAATGAATTACTTTGTTTTCCATATCTCGGGTATATATATTGATTTAATGAATTCACTAACATATTTGTTAAACTTTGGATTGAAAGGTTAAAAAGCGTATCTCTCTGACTTCAGAAATGAATGTAAAAACAAGGATTGAGAGGCTCTACAAAACATTATCGAAAACTTTTGGAAGCAGTCAAATGCCAAAGTGCTTAACAGCATGTGCAGAGACTCTAGCAAATAATTTGTGTTTGGACTGAACAGACAGAGACTATAATGCTTGCCTTGCCCAGCAGTCTTCCTTGCCTGGGGGCAACCAACTGGCTGTCTGGCCAGTAGTCAGGTATCTGCAAGGCCTGTGCTGGCTGTGGTGCTGGCCATGTTTACCAGATGCACTGTTCCCTCAGGTGAGCACACTACAGCTGGCAGCTCCTGGATCCTGCAAACCCACTGGCCCTCTGCCTGAAACATGCTGGATGATGCCTGAACCTGAGAACTGCACAGATAAATATGTCTCTATGCGCTGCATAGAGCCCACCCACTGGACTAGATAAACAGCGAGTACAGATAAACCACCACAGACTGCACACTTTATACTCAGTGGCAGTTGTATAGCCCCACTGCAATTACTTGTGATAAAGACACTCTAGTTTTTCAATGGCTTGATCATTTATATATCAATATCAGAAACACTGGTAAAGGCGTGGTGTGAGTTCCCAGGGGAAAATCTTTGATCTTACTGAAGTAGTCTTTTATGCACAAAACGAGAATAGATATTCTAAATATAAGAATTTGAAGAATATTTAATCTGCCCGATGGATGGTGGAAAAACGTCTTAAATCTGAATGAAAGCTGAGCTGATTTTTTGTGATTGAGAAATACGTTCAAATGATGGTTGGGGTCTTGTGGTGGGGGTATATGAAGTACTTATCCCTAGTCAGTGCCTTCCCATAGTAGATGACCATCAGTTCTCCCCCTGTGTGGAGAAGCAGCGGGTAGCGCCTGCAGGAAGCAGAGCATTTTACTGCTGCAAACCAAACCAGTAGCAAGATGTATTTTAGGTACCTAAAAGATGTGGCACCTAAAAATATATATATACAAAAGCTTCAGTGTAAGCTATCTTTTGAACATTTTTGGCACTTTCCGTTGCCATCAAACAGCCCAGCACTCTTATTGTTTCCTGTGCACGAGCACAGTTGTACCTGCCACCCACCTTATTATGCACACATGCACAGCTGGACTTGTGTGTAGGAATATGGATGTTGTACAGCTGAGGGAATGTACACACATTTTCAATTTGCATACATCTATGTTTTGTGTACTCGCTTTTTACGAAATATAAATGATTAACATTTCCTAAAACGTCCTTGTGGAGTTCTGGCACCTGTTGCACATTTCATGGCCGTACAAATAACCAAACCAAGCTAAATTTGTGGCTCGACTGACAGTGTTTTGAACATGCCCCAAGCACAATTGGAACAGGATTGTTCCTGTGTTCAGTATTACCGATTCCATCGTCTGCCTAAGCTGATGAGTGCTTGTTTCATGTCATGGACAAAAAGCCAACAGAGCAAAATATGCATCCTTCTCTGTGTCTGGGCTACGAAATAGAAGCGAAGGAAAAATGTTGGGTCCTTAAAAGGAGTGACAGCAGTGTTAGGAGACAATCAGGTATAGCCAGTTGAAGTTAATTACATTACTTTATGTGCAGTTGAAATTGTTGCAGATAAAGCGTTTAGATCTTTTAGTCAGGTAAATGTAGCAGTCCGACAATATGACAATTGCATGCTCTGGTTAACTTCAAAGTATTATTTACTATATGACAGCATAATGCAATGTAGGCTATACAATGCATGCCATTTTGTGAGGCTGAAGAATATCATTGCACAAAATTGAAATTTTCAGGTAGAGTGCAAAAATCTCATAACTGCTCTCAAGTTCTGTGCTTTGATTTACTTAGTTACTTTACATTATTGAAATTTAGGGCAGTGTATGGCTCATGATCATTCCTTATATATA